>VDFB02285846.1:0-42630 GCA_007258455.2 Sequoia sempervirens
GAATACAATTGGTATCTCTTACATTTGACGCCATTCTTTCCCTTTCATGCCATGTTTACTGCATCTTTACGCCCAACCATAAAACTGTTACATAACCGTCTAGAATTGGTGAAAGCTCGTGCAAACTTTAATGGAAGCATAGACAAGGCGTGTAAAGATTAAGGATTGTAAAGGCTCTAAGGCGTGTGGAAGAGGAGAAATTTAATGGAAGCATAGACAAGGCGTGGAAAGATTCAGGCATGTAAAGGTTCTAAGGCGTGTGGAAGAGGAGGAGACACCTGAAGGGCACCAAAATTTTACTAATGGTGATATCTGGCTGATAGCGGTGGAAGGAACCAATGATCAATATATTCGGATAGTTGGCTAATAGTGGCGAAGGAACCAATAAATATGAATGGTGTGCCTATTAAAGGAGTTAGGTTTATGTAATTGCCACTTCTATGTGAGTGGGGTTGATATAAGAAAATATGATAGATAAGTATTTTGAAAGGGAGGTTGTGAATAAAAAGAAGATTGAGGAGATTTTCAGGTTGAGCAAAAGGTAATAAAGTGTGTAGCTTTATATAGAAAGGAGGATCAGAAAGTATTAGATGAATAAGTACTGAAGGAAGAAGAAGCTATTTCTAATTTGAACCATAATTTGAACTATTATTTGTATGTTAGATTTTTTTTAAGATGAGGAAGTACGAGTTCGTACTTTGAGCCATCACATTGGAGGCTAGTGGCATTGGAGGATGGAGGAATTTCCATCATCTCAAGTCAACTTCTCACTTTGAGATGGTGTTTTTCTTGAGAAGCATTTTTTATTTCTTTCTTATTCTTCTTGTTGATGTTGATAAATTTCAAGAATACATATATTGCAAAGTTTAATTTTTGGAGATAGGTAAGTAATTTGGTGTTGAACTCAATATGGATTGTTGTCCAACAAGTTTACAAGACTATGATCGAGAATTATACCCTTCCGAGGGTCATCAGACAACTTAATGGAGTCATATGTTTGCAGAGCTCAATATGGATTCTTGTCGAATAATTCAAGACTCGGTGATTCAAGAGTTCAGAAAATGGTAGTCCAAGAACTCAAGAATTTAGTTTGAAGCTACACCCTTCTAAGGGTCATGAGGCAGCTTGATGGAGTTCCACTTGATTCAAGATTTGTTTATCGAAAAGAAGATCTTCTCAAGAATATACATCTATTTTGTAATCAACAAGTTTTATCATGTAAGTTTTAAAGCGGGGTCCCTTGGAAAAATGGATTCTATGTTTTCAAGAGTACATTTGTAGGAACAATGTAATAAGAGGGGAATGTTAGCATAAAAATTACATTGGAAGATTAGTAGAGGAGGTTCAATCACGTAGTTGCAAAGTTACATCTTTAATCTTTTGTCTATAAATGTATCTTTAGAATATCATTGTAAATAACCATGTTTTATGCCCTTCATCTAGGGCTCAAGCTGCACACTTTAGAGCTTTCTAGTATGAATGGAAAAGTTATACAACAACATGATGTGAATATGTTCATGCGATGTGCTAGTGTCTTGGATAGAGAACTACAAATTTTGGTGTCAAGGCCTTCTTTGTGCTTATTTTTCATTTTTAGTAAAATAAACTTAGGAAGATACTATATTTTATGTAATTAATTTTTTTCTATTTTTTCTTTTAAAGTTTAAGTATTAGAAACAACATTTCATTATAATTTTAAATATTTTCCTTTATCGTTCTAGTACAACAATCTTTATGTTTTTGTGAGTAGACATAATATCTTGTTTTATTTGAAGTAAGGTATGAATTTATTTATTAAAATAAATATATTTTATGTAAATCATTTTTCCTATTTTACAATATGCATAAAAAGATTTAGTTTAAAAGGTCTTGGAAAATTTTAAACAAATGAAGTCATGATTTAAAAATTCAAACTCCAAAACTAAAATCCTTCAACCCTATGTAAAAAAAAGAATGTTAAAATAGGGTATGGACATCCATCAACTCATAATAGAAAGAGGATTTATGTTTCACATAGTAGTTGCAAATTCCCTAATACATAGACATGTAATGAATTTTGTCACCATAAACCCTTTAAACTATTTTATAGGAGGGTTCTCTTCCACTTTTAATAACTCCCTTTTCTATGTTTAATGGCTTATCCATAGCACAGAAAGCATTGCAGTGTTTTTTGGATGTGGTTAAAATTGTATTTGAATTTTAAAATGATTCTGAAATAACTCCCATTTTGAAATTTTACAAATAGATGAAATTGTTTCTAAGATTTATGATTTCCTTGAAATAGTTGCTAGCTTTGACAAACTATACAAGAGATAAATGGTGACCTTTTTTATTTTGAATTATTGTCGATTTTCACCCATATTTCTATATTAGCTCTATTTATACTAGACATTTCACTATGTAAGAATGGATCTCCTAATTGGAGAAAGAATTTAGGATAGCCAAATTTCTAAATATAGAAGTTTAAAAACAAAAACCACATTTTAACAATGATAATCAACTCATTTTCAAAAGCACAAAAATATTGTGACCATCTTAAGAGGAGATGAAATCAAATCAAAGTGATTGTGTGACTGTGAGAGGAAGTAAGAAAAATACTATAAAATTCATATTCTTACATGTGTATTTTTGTAGTCTTTTTTAATGTGATCAATTATATAAAAGTAGACTATGATAATAAGCAAACATTAAAAAAACAAATACATTCAATAAGTGATGGTGCTACTACCAAGTTGTCTAGCACATGAAATGGAGAAGTTTATGATTCCATCTAATTTATAAGAATAATGCACTTTTTATGTCTTATTATGAAAAATCTATGTTATAAATTGGAAAGATATATGACTTAGAATATGATTATAAATTTATTCAAGTTCTTATGCTTAATGTTTATTGTGATACTCTTGGCTATCTTTAGACATAATCATCAATGTTAGTGAATTAAAATATCTTTAAAGCTGCTTGTTTCTTATAAATGATGCCTAAGAATGCTATCAAATTGTTGATATAGACAAAAATTTAAGACTCTTTTGGCTGAACAAAACATATAATGACTTTAAAGATATAAATGTGCATTGTTTAAGTAAACTACTATAAATGTTTTATTTGTTCAATTCTTAACACTTTTGTCGAAAGAAGATAATAATACATTTGTGGAGGGGTATGACACAAATTTCTAACCAATTTGATGTAGTTGTATAATTATTTTTTGAATATATAGATTAGGCTTCCATGACAAATCCTTAAATAGATATTTTCTCATATCCAAAATCCACTATATTATGTAGATTAGATGTTAAATCTAAATATAGTTTTGTAGATTTTTGTGTTTGATTGTTGAAGGTTGAAGAGAGAAAATAAATCTTTAATAGATATGTAATAAGATAAATATAACAACATAACAAATTTTAATTGTATAATAGTAAGTTGTGATAATAAATAAGCATTACACTTCCTAATCCTTTTGATGATACACCCAACAATGTTTAGACTATAGAAATATATAACTCTATAAACTCTAACAAAATGTAAAACACAAGAAATACAACTTTATTTAAAATAGTACATTTTAAAAATTAGTGACACTGTAAAACTAAGCTACTCTTAGACATATTCTAATTCAAATGAAAAGTCTATTTTTACAATAAAAATAAGACAAATACTTCACTGTCCAAAATTTACTATGAACAAACAATAAAATTACTATAAACTGTTTGATCAGTCATAAAAATACTATAAAATTGTTGATAACTACTATTCATAACTTTACCCACTGAAATATACCACAGGTAATAGCTCTGCCAAAAAGATAACACTATTTAAGAATAAAACTAAAACTAATTATGCCCGCTGTTTCATAACACCTTCCTTCCGTGCTATTACTAGTAATTTAGCAGAGCTCGGGTAAACACAATCCCAAATGCTTATAAACAGCTGTACAACAAGCATACCTAGCGGACAAGGATAACAAACGTACCCAAGCATGATTTCAGAATACTCTACAAAAAGTATAAGTTAAACCTCAAAATCAAGCATTGCCACTCAACGGTAAGAGGGATTTTGGTCACAGTTGTTTTTTCTAAGGATACAAGGCTCTTCAAAATTGTTGGTTTTTTATTCAAGATTTATAATAAAAGTACAGATATTGAAAAGAACTTGAAAATGATTAAAGATTCGACACTCGGTTTTATAAATTGATGGTCTCGTAAACGTCATTAAAAATTATTCATTCATTCTGACCAGTTAATTACAATCAATGAGATAAGGTGAAGTATAATCATGCATTGAAACATCAATAACATGCACAAAACTTTGAGTAATGACTATATTACAGCGTTTTGCGAGTACGGATTAAAATTAAGCTCTGGATCTATCAATAAATTCGGGACATAAAAAACAGATTTACTTTTACTGTGGGGTTAAATTACCTTGTTCTCTTGTATTAACCGCGTCAATGGCGACGGTGAGACGCACAACGTCTGTGCGCGCGGGTGGAGGAAATGGAGCAGCGTGTGCAGGAAATGAAGAGGCGCTGCAGATGGGACATCTGCCGTGGCTCTGCAACCATCTCTTTACGCACTCCACGTGGAAATTATGTCGACACACTGGCAGCGACAACGCCGGCTGTTCCGCTTCGTCGTAATTACAGAGGCAAATAACGCACTGCTCTCCGCTCCCGTCTTCCACCTCGTCTTTAAATCTCCTGTAATTGAACAACGGCATGTCCACGTCCACCGTCTGCCTCGCGGTTGACGTTGGAGGCGACTGCTCCGCGTCGACCTTTTCACTGAAGGCCACGTATGTCACCAGTAAAATTACCGATGCGTAGGCGATGTAGAAATAGGGTGAATGGAACTGAAATACGAATTTGAAGAGAAAGAGGGGAAAAGCGAATATGAAGATCACCCATACAAATATGAAGTACAACATCCATGGCGACGAAGCGCAGCACCGTCTCCTTGCAATTAGCGGCATGCTCTGTAATTATCCTCTGCTTTATGTGGGAATTGGCATGGCTAAGTAGGGGTCTGACAGAAAATCCTGAGTAACAATAGTAAACTGCCGAACAGGAAAGAATAATATGTTGTGGCCGGCAAGCATCACTACAGCCAAAACACCCCAAATGTCGACATTGAAGACTTCCGCTTAATTTCTCTCTTTCGTTGTCGGCCTTTCTCTTTTTCATGACTTCGAAGCCAGTACAGATCTAATTATTTTTGGTTTTTTCCGTTGTCCTTTCTCTATCTACCTTGTTATTGACGGACACGGCATTGTTTTTAGTACGGTCACGCAATACTATTGTAATTAAGTTTGTTTTTTTAATTATTTATTAATAAATTGTTTTTAATTAATTAGAAACAAATAAAAATGAAATAAAATTTAATCTTTCAACATGTAAAATATTTAACTTTATAGATTTTAAAAATTATTTCTGTGGAACATGATTAGCTTAAAAAATTATATTAATGTGTTAATGATTATGTTAAATTTGTAGTTTTTTTAATTGTTTATTATTATTATTCATATTAAAATAACTTTAATGCCATCAAGATAGAATATAGACATGTAACTTTTTTTCCATTAAATACAATATCCTAAAATTTACATTATAATGATTAATATATTATTTACATAATTTTAATAATTATTAATATTAATGTGGTATATTCTATATACTGATTATGTAAAAATTCTAATATGTTTAATTTTTAATTTATGTTTTGATTTTTTTTATACACTGTGTTTTGATTTTTTTTTTTGATAGGTTGTGTTTTGATATTTTATTAATATATTACTGATATTATTTTTCTCTTTATAAAATATATCTTTAGGAAGTATTTATGTTTTTGTTAATATTATTAATATAATATATATATATATATATATATATATATATATATATATAATTTTTATAATAAAATTATTTTAATAATAATTCATAAATTTAGTTGAAAAAATTCATTTATTAAATGTTTTATAATATTTTTAAATAATATTATTTTATAAATCTTAAATATACAATTATAAAATCAATATTAGGTAAATAAAATAATAAATTATGAACTTCACTAAATTACAATATAGAAATGCAAAAAACTAATTAATAAAATTAAAATACTATAATTAACAAAACTTATATTTAATTTTATTCACATTAATATAACTTACATTTAACTATTTTCAACCCTACAAAATTGTAATTGCAATACTTTAAAGGCAAGTACTCGCCACTATATGGCACTTGTTTAAGAAGAGTATTGGGGGGTTGAAAACTTACAAATCAGTAAGTGGGTATAAGATAAAGAAAAGAGGGAAAAATGATATGCAATATCATTTCAAAAATATGGAATAAGAAAGAGAAAAATTATTGTTGTTGTGTGATTTCAAGAAGAGTTTTGAAATATTTTTTAGGAATAAGTTATGATGTAGAATGAATTATTTTGTATCTTAGTACAATTTAAAGCAATTGATTATAGGTTCTATGAAGAGGCTTAGATAAAAATTAGAACTAAAGTAGGTGCTTTCAAAAAAATTAGGAGCAACGGTGGAGTTAAGCAAAAACGGCCTTCATATTGGAAAATTTGAAGAATGGTTGAATTTAAAAAGTGGAGATGAAGCTTTTTGGGGGGAATATGTTTTCAGGCTTCTTTTGTATGCTAATGATCTTATTTTAAATGTTAGGTTTGCTCAAGGTTTACAAGAGAATTTATTTGGCCTTGAGTACTTTTGCAAAGATGTGGATAGACAAGTTAATACTAGCAAGACCAAGATCGTGATCTTTTTCAATAGAAACAAAAATAATTAGTTTAACCTTTATTTTGAGGGAAGTATTCTAGAGGAAGTAATAGAGTATAAATATATTAGGATTGACTTTAACAACAAACTTAGTTGAGAAACTTGTAGAAGGAAGACAACTTTGGGAGGATGGGGAGCGCATCTTCCCTTCAAAATAGATGCAAAGAGGTAGAGTTATGGGGTTGAAAAACTATTTGCACTCTATTTAGGCTATTGGTAATTTTGGTGGTGTTTTATGGGTGTGAAATATGGGCTAGCAACACTTTAGACACCAAATGGATACAGAGAGAGAGAATACAAAAATGCATGATTATAAGTAAATTTAAGTTAAAAGATTTAATCCCTTTGAGATTCTTCTAGCTGAAAGAGGTATAGCTCCTATCAAAGCCATTACTATGCTACATATTTTAAGATATTTGAAAAAATTAAATGGATTGAGGAAAATTGATGGCCCAATTAAATGTTTTATTTAATGATGTCTTGAGTGAAAGAAAGAAGTCATGGATGAAGAAAAACTATAGGTAGTTGAAAAATGACATATACACTCAAAGGCTTTCTCTAATAATTCCAAAGAAATAAAGACATTTTTCATAGATAAATTTCACAAATCCATGTAGTAAAAGACATTAATAAGAAAGAAGAAATATTACCTTAAAAAATTTAACCCTACTTTTGACATCAACAAAAGTACTATTTAGATTTTAATATCACTTGGAGAGAAAAGCTTTTCATGGCCCAATTGAGAACAAATTGGAGTTGTCTTCAATGTGAAATAGGTAGATGCAAAAGGCCAAAAGAATTATGGGAAAGGAGATTTTACATCTTTTGCACAACTAGAGCATTAGAAACAAAAAGATACTTTATTTGGAGTATAAAACTTACAATGATATATGGGTCAAGTACACAAGTAATTTAGTATCAACTTCATTTCAAGATCTATTCACCAAGGAGATGTTTGAGAGAATGGGGAAGTTCATTATCAAATTTAATATCAAAATATTAGTGTATACACTTAAAAATGGTCATATCACATTGTCTGGTAATTAATTAAATATTTTTAATATTTAATTAAAATCTTTTGATTCTATCTACATATAAATAAATTTAAATAATTTATTTATATTGTTCATGATTTCATTTCGATTAAATATTTAATCACCTTTTCATATTCATTTCTTAATTAATTAAATAAATGTTACAATTTATTTATATTAATTATCATATAATCTTAGTTTGAATATTTTATTCAAATAAAGATTAAAATATTATAATTCTTCTAAATATCATTTGTAATTAAATATTCCAAAATATTTGATTATTTCCTCTAAATCATTTCAAAATTCCTCTAATTCAATTCAAAAATCTATTCATAATTAAATATTTCCAAAAATATTTAATTAAATTCTTCTAAATATTTCAAAAAATTTCTAAAGCCACATCATGATTAAATATTACAAAATATTTAATTAATTCTTCTATAGTTTTCAAAAATCAAAAAATCAAATATCAAAAGCAATAAATGAAATTAAATAAATTTAAATATTTATTTAATTTAAGATTTATCTTCAACTCCCGGGAAACAAACTGCCAAAACAGAAAATTAAATTTCTCTGTTTCTGTGCAGGCTTGTTCCCGTGGGTTGAAGACAGGATTCCATTCTTCTCTCCAACCTCTCAACCTCCCCCATTTTCTTCTCAACCTCTCAATCTCTCACCATTCAAACTTACCAGACAAATTCACAGCCGTAGATTCTTGCCAGTCGGGATGGAGCCTGCAAAAAATCTATAAATACAGCTGCCGGGAGCTCCAAAATATATAGAATTTGAAGCAAGTAAATTATAGGCAAAATTGCATAGTATTCCCAGCATTCATAGAGCATTTTCATAGCAATAGCATAGAATCATAGCATAATAGCAGTAGAATCATGACATTTTCAATTCACAACCCCTGCACATAATCTACAGCCCCTGTCCATATTCATCTGCATTTTCACTTTCATCATCATCTAGAATAGTTTTCCTTTGCATACTCGTTCTGCAGCAGCCATTTGGAGAAGCTTACACAATCTGAGAGCCAAAAAGCTTCAAAAGAATCTCTGTGGATAGAGAAAAATGGGACGACACTAAAGAATTTGGTTTGTTTTAATTTAGTTCAATTTCTTTAGAATAATGTTTCATTTAGTGTTTTATGTTTTCATTTAGATTAACAATTAAAAATTTACACATTTTTGGCGCCCACCGTGGGGCTCGAACCCATGACTTTTTTTTAACATCTTTTAGCAGTTTTTTTTTTTGGATTGATTACAGGAAAAATAATGGAATAGCGCAGAAGACACGTTTTCGGAAGAACACTTCCAGTTTAGCGCCCGTGACTAATCTTTCAATGCCCGTGATTACTGTTTCAGCGCCTATGACTAATATTTCAGCGCCCGTGACATTTATTGCAGTGCCCGTAACGACTGTTTTAGCGCCCGTGACTAATATTTCAGCGCCAGTGACATTTATTTCAGCGCCCGTGACTAATCTTTCAGCGCCCGTAATATGTTTTGCAGCGCAAATTTTTAGAAGACTGTAATCTGTAATCTGTAACTGTAGTTTAGTCTAACTGAATCCGACGCAGCCGCGGACAGTTATTAAATTTTTTTTTAAAAAAAAGCATAAAAATTTATCAATCGTAGGGTAGACATCAAAAGCATAAAATTTATCAATCCTAGGGTAGAAATCTAAAGCATAAAATAAAGCAATCCTAGGATAGACACTTCATTTTTCAATTTAAGCTTAAAATGAATTTTCTGTTTATGTGAAGCAATATCTTCACTTAGTTAGAAAATTTTTATTTTGGTGCTTAACAATTGAACCTAGTGTTTGCTTTGTTCTCAGTGATAGGCCTATGCTCTCCCCTTAACTGGGTGATCAAAATGCCAAACTCACTTATTTATTTTTATGCATCTTTAAGCTTTATTAAAACCTTGTAGAGAGCCTGCTCTTGTGGGAAAAAGTACTCACCCAAGAGGAACGACTCAAGTGGGTTCAAGCCAAAGCCAGGCTATTCCACCCCACTATAAAATTTAAAGCAAAATTGGGGAAACCCTCTTTTGACGGTAGTGCGCATTGATAACCATCCCCAAAGCCTTTGTTCTAAAGGTAGGGAGGTCTCTCGAGGGAGTCTATCATTTGCCGCACCGAACGGAAATCCTTACTACGAACCTAGTGTAGTAACTAACCGAGTCAGTTTCTGAACATTGTTTCAATCACAGTGCAAGGGAGGGAAGAATCTACCCCCAAGATACTCACCATATAACTACCAAGGATTGTTTGCTCAGGGGATCCGGTATCCACTTCCGTCACTCTGAGTACGCACCTGGAAAAGACAAAAACACGGGCGCCCTTTCGGGGGTGACACGGCTGTGTGAGTCGACGCAGTTTTAAGATGTGGGTTGTTGATTGCTATGATGACCTACTTGAGAACTAAGAGTGAGTCTATTTGAAGTACTTGTCATGTGTAAAACCTATTAAAACAATTTTTGAAAAACATTTTGGTTACACACTTGATGTTTAGCATAGGACTTAAAACAACTGTTTTAAATTTGTTTGATGTGTTTTCATTACATTAATTTAGATAAAGATCATCCAAAACATTCATTATCATATTGATCAATCTCATGTTACGAGATTGGAAATCTACAAAATTTGTAAAGAAATCCGTTTCCAAAAGGATTAAGAAGCCAAAGAAACCTCTCAACCACAAGAAATTATTGAAGAAACAACAATTCTTATATCAAAGTCGAAAAGTTTTACTTAAATATAGAACTTTTCTTCATAGGTATCATGATTGTGTTAGAGGTCTTTCAGATGATTATGCCATAGAGCCCTTGTATTCACAAGCTTATTTTCAAAGAAGAGCCCTTTCTCAAATGCATAACCATAGTCAACGCATCCGTTTTAGTTATATTCCCCAACCAGCAATCGAATACTCTACTCATCCAAATCAAATATTACAATAGAGAACTTAGAATACATTAGGCATCTATCACAAAATCCATTTTTTTACAAAGCCATGATCAAAACTTCACAAAGTGCAAAAATCATCATTTTCTTAATCTTTTGCTTATATTCCCACTAACAGGATTTTCATCCTTTCACTTAGGGAACAACACAAGCTATAAGATTAGAAAATTTCGTATAAGTCATAGAATTTTCATTCTATTCTGACTTTCATACATACCATATCAATTGCACTATTTCACTCTCTTGATCAAAAGTAAGTAAAATTTGGAGTAAAATCTATGCCTGTTCTCACGAGATCTCAAAAACATATGGAAAAAGACGAGGGAGAAACTACAACTAGTAAAATGGGTGATCGAAATGAAAAAGAAGAGGAAACATTTAATCTTGATGAAATAACGGAAGAAAAGCTTCAAGAAGTAGAACAAGATCCTCAATTCCATACTCTTATGGAAAGAATCCTAGAACGTAACAAAGAAAAATACTTCCTTTCATTAGCTAATCAAGGAGCTAAGTTGCCTCACACCTTTGACATAGAGGGGATTAAACAAAATCCTGAAAATCCTCCTAATGACTTTAGTGCTCTTAACCAACAGATAAAAGAATTACAAGGGCAAATAAAGGAAATGCAAGGAGGTACAACAAAGAAATATGTTTTGGAAGACATATCTCCTTATCCATTTGATAGGAGTCTTCAAATGATCCCATTTCCAAAACATTGTGAAATTCCTAAGTATGATAGGTATAATGGAAAAACTGATCCCATAGACCATGTTAGGGATTTCCGAAACATGAGTCTTGAATTCGCCTATGATGATACTTACTTGATGCGATTATTTCCACAAGTCTAGGTGTACAATCCATGGAGTGGCTTTCAAAAATCACTCCACCTATCAAAACTTTTGAGGAGTTGATAAATCAGTTTATCTCACAATACTCCTACAATATTCAACATCAAATAACAATGCTTGATCTTTGTAAAGTAAAACAAAAAGTAGGAGAACCCTTTACTACATTTTTACAAAGATGGAGAAGGTTATTTGCACGATATTCTCGTCCTATTCCTGAAAAGGAAAAGATGGATATTTTTATCAATAGCCTTGATCCAGAATTAAGCTATAGGCTTAACCTTCATTGTCCTCATAACTTTGAAAAACTGATTGAAAATGCAATCACCATTGAAGGGGCCTTGGTTAAAAGGGGAGTGATAAAACTTGATAATCCAAGTACATCAAATCAAAACAACGATAAAACAAGGTTTTGGAATAGAAACAAAAATGTTGTTAATGATGGTATAGTGGATGCAAATAATTTACGAACAAGACCATCCGTTTTCAATCTATCAAGTGTTCCAAGAAACAATTCACAAGGAAATACAATTCAACAAGGAAACAACAATCAACAAGGACAAATTTCCAAGCAAGAGAACATGACCAATCAAAATACCAATCAAAATCATGGTAATTTCAATAATAATCTTGGCAATACCCAAATATCAAATCCGTCTAGACCTTCATTTTTTTCAAATCGACGGACTTTTACTGCTTTGGGTCAATCTCTTGAATCTGCTCTCAAGGAACTTCTTGATAATAAGGTTATCACTTTACCACCACAAAGAGATTATGAGCCACGAGTTAAACCATCATCATGGAATGACTCGTATTATTGCAATTATCATCGATGTAAAGGTCATAGAACAAACAATTGTCAAGCTTTGAAAAATCTAGTACAAGATTTAATTGACAATGGTACTATTACAATTGAGGGACATCATACCAATGATGATCATCAAGCATTCAAAGATCCTTTGCCAAACTACCAAAAGGGGGAAACATCGGATACCAAAGCCAAAAGCATACATAATGTTGAAGACAATATAATCCGCCATATTTACACAGATGATAATCGGATTAATGTTATCAAAATTAAAGGAAAACAAGAATATCAACAGGTTAATGTAACAACAAGAGGTCAAGCAAAGGTTGTTTTAAAAGGAAGTTCATCTAAAACAACTATTTCTTCTCCAACTCAGTATAATCTGGTTGATCAATTGAGAAAAACATCAGCTCAAATTTCTATTCTTGAACTTCTTAAAATATCCCCCATACACAAAAATATTTTAGAAGAAGCGCTTGTGAACACAACTGTTGATACTGATCTAGATGCAAACAGATTTCAAGCCATGGTGGGACATTTGTCTTCCCCCACTTGTCTTTCATTTTCCGATAAAGATGATGCTTCTATGACACATCCACATAATTCCTCGCTCTATCTTGAAGTCATGATCCATAAACATCGAATTAGACGTGTCTTAATAGATGGAGGAGCCGGTTTGAATATTTGTACCTTAAAATTGATAAATGCCTTAGGAATTTCAGAAAATGAAATTGATTCACGAAGGAAAATAACCATCAAGGCATATGATGATGAAGAAAGAGCTTCTAAGGGATTAATATTGCTACCTATCAGAGTGGGACCTGTTGTGAAGAATACTTTTTGTCAGGTTCTAGATCGAGATCTGTCTTATAACATACTTTTGGGTCGTCCGTGGATCCATGATATGCAAGCCGTACCATCAACATATCATCAATGTATCAAGTTTCCATATGATGGACAAGAAATAACTATACAAGCTGATTATAATAGTACCCAAACTTGTTCTAATCTTAGGGTGAGTCAAGATGTCTTTGTGCCACACAATAGAGAAGCTCTTGTTGTTTCTTCTTCCAATCTACAAGTCCAATTGCAAGAATTGACAAAGAATCTTGATACTAAGCTGAAGTTTAAAGACAAAGGGGTAGGTGAATATTCACTATCTCTTTCTACTTTACCTCCTTCTCCAAGATCACATGGATTACCAACTTTATCAAATCAAAAGATTGTGACTCCTTCTACATCTCAAACTTCTGTGCCAATCACAAAGTTTGATGGAAAATTCATTAGAGCTAATACCACTGAAGAAGAAGCTGAAGATAGGGACATCCTAAATTGGCTATACAAAGATGAAGATGAATCTCTCTTACACATTAAGTTACCTAAAGAACAATATGGTAACGGGTACGCTATCATGCAAAAGATGGGTTATGAAGGGAATGGTCCTATAGGGAAACGAAGAGAAGGAATTGTGGAACCAATTCAGCCTATTTCAAAGCATTCAAGTGATAAAACAGGACTTGGATATGGTAAAGATAAAGAAGAACTTACTTCACAGCAGACATCATTAGTTCATGAAGGAGAATCCGTGTCAGATAAATCTCATGAATTAGTTTTCCAATTGCAAAATAGTTCAGATACTGATTCTAATGAATACGAATGGGACACCATTTATAATGATGAATTCTGGAAGGATAAACAAATTGATACTATACATAAATATGCACCTATTCTTATACAAGGAGAAGGTTCAAGGCCTCCACTCGATTATATTTTACAAAGCGATCATGACTCAAGTGAGGAAGAATCAGATTCTAACGAGATTGATAATCAACAGGAGAATACCATCATAGACCTTGTCTACCATGAGGATGACAACCATATCATGACTTTGACAATTCAAGACCTTACCCAACCTAATGATCCTATGCCTTTAGTTTATCCAGAACTTATAGATTGGGATATTGACGCACCTATCCATATTCCTACATTCAGTAATGATGAAGATGTTATAACTTTCCTTTGTTCCTCAAATGAAGAAAACAATTGTTTCATTCAAGAATCTTATACTCATGATTTTGACAAGGAGAGTGTCAAGTCTCTTAGCTGCAAAATAAATGAAATAAAAGATGGATCTATTGATGAAAACCGAAAAAAGGCAGTGATAGATCAAAACAAGAGAAAAATAAAGAGCGAATCTGACAGTGAAAACCTTTCTGAGGCACTAAAGGATGAGAAACTTGACACTCTTCCCAAGTATTATCATGAAAGATCTTCTATTTTGATTGAACCAACGGAATCAATCAACATAAGTACAGCAGAGCAGCCAAAAGTTTTGCAAATTGCAGCATCATTAACAGTTGAAGAAGTCCAGAAATTCATGCAATTCTTGAAGGATAATCAAATTAACTTTGCTTGGTCATATGCTGATATGCCAGGGTTAGATCCTAATCTGATAATGCATCATTTATCTATCAAACCTGGGATAAAACCTGTAAAGCAAAAAGCTCAGAAAGATGCATCCACATGTTGCATTATTGGTCAAGGAAGAATTAAAGAAGCTTTTAGATGTTGGATTCATTCGAACTATTGACTATGCAGAATGGATTTCAAACATTGTACCTGTTTCAAAGCCAGATGGAAGGATCAGAGTTTGTACAGATTTCAGGGATTTAAATAAAGCATGCCCTAAAGATGATTTTCCTTTACCTAACATAGATTTGATTGTTGACTTAACTGCTGGTCATGCAATGTATTCATTAATGGATGGATTCTCAGGATACAACCAGATAAAAATTGCACCAGAAGATCAAGATAAAACAGCGTTCACATGTCCTTGGGGTACTTATTGCTGGAATGTAATGCCATTCGGGTTAAAGAATGCTGGAGCTACTTATCAAAGAGCAATGACAACTATTTTTCATGATATGATGCATACATTCATGGAAGATTATGTTGACGATTTACTTGCTAAATCTCATACACGAGATGAACACCTAGAAATATTGTCAAAAATCTTTGTCAGAATGGAAAAATTCAATGTTCGACTGAATCCAAGGAAATGTGTCTTCGGTGTTACATCTGGAAAACTCCTAGGGTACATTGTTTTAGAAAAGGGTATAGAAGTTGATCCAGAAAAGGTACAAGCTATAATGGATATGCCTCCACCACGAAATATCAGTCAATTAAGATCCTTGCAAGGAAGATTACAGTCCATCAGAAGGTTTATAGCTCAACTAGCAGACAAAAGCTTGCCATTCACACATCTATTGCATAAAAATGTTCCATTTAAATGGGATGACAAATGTGAAGCAGCATTCAATCAGATTAAGCAATATCTTACACATCCACCAGTTCTAATTCCGCCTATTCCAGGAGAGCCGCTTATACTCTATATTTCAGCAACAGAAGTATCTTTGGGTGCATTGCTAGCACAAGAAGACTCTACAGGTAAAGAAAGGGCTATATATTATATCAGCAGAACCTTAACAAGACATGAGTTAAACTACAGTTTCATTGAAAAAGCTTGTCTTGCAGTAGTGTTTGCTTCTCAAAAGTGGCGACATTATATGTTGACTCATACAGTTAAGTTGATAACAAAGATAGATCCATTGAAATACCTATTAAGCAGAGCCACTTTAACAGGAAGACTTGCAAAATGGGTAATGATCTTAAGTGAGTTTGATATTCACTATGTAGATCGAAAAGCGATTAAAGGACAGGTCATTGCAGATCAGTTAGCTGAAGCTCCTTTACAAGAAGACAATCCAATGCATATTGAGTTTCCTGATGCAGATGTCTTTACAACAACAATTCAGAGACCGTGGGCATTATACTTTGATGGATCTTATACACAATATGGCTCGGGGGCAGGGATTCTTTTTGTTACACCTGAAGGACATACCATCTCACGATCATATCGGTTGATGTTTCCTTGCACAAATAACATAGTAGAATATGAGGCATTACTCATAGGATTAAAGATAGCTTTGGAATGGCAGATTACAGAGCTGGAAGTTTATGGTGATTCACAACTTATCATTAATCAAATTAATGATGACTATCAAACCAAAGATGATAAGTTGCTACCATACAAAAACATGGTGGATGATTATAAGAAATATTTTGTGTCAATCAAGTTTTCACAAATATCAAGAATTGACAATAAAGCTGCAGATGCAATGGCTACCATTGCTTCTTTATTACAAATATCAGAAGATCAAACCAAGTATGAATTCTTGGTGGAACAATTGTTTTCTCCTGCATATGATAATCCTGAAAACCAAGTTATATGTCATTTGACTGGTTCTGATTCACCTTTATATGGAAAAACTTATACTTATTTGAAAGATAACATCTTGCCTTCAGATTTATCCCGCAACCAAAAACGGAATTTCATACGCCAATCATCCCGTTATACTTTAATTGCCAATATCCTTTATAGACGTGGTCTTGATGGTACACTCCTTAGATGTCTTGAACGTGACGAATCTGAAAAAGCCTTACAAGAGGTTCACGGTGGTATTTGTGGAACTCACTCAAGTGGTTTGACCTTAGCAAAGAAACTTGTTAGAATGGGATACTATTGGCCTACCATGGAGCAAGATTCTTTTACTTTTGTTAAGAAGTGTTCTAAATGCCAGATCCATGGGAATCTTATTCATGCACCTGCACAAGAATTGCAGCCTTTTATTTCAACATGGCCTTTTTCTCAGTGGGGATTAGATCTTGTTGGTAAAATACATCCTTCATCGTCAAATGGTCATAATTTTATCATCACAGCTACTGAGTATTTTACAAAATGGATTGAAGTTGTTCCTCTAACAACAGTGACTGGTAAACAGATATCTTCATTTATCCTGAATTACATTATTTGTAGATATGGAATTCCTAATTCTATTGTTACTGATAATGGAAGACCTTTTAAGAATCAGGATGTTGATGAACTTTGTGAAAGATTTCATATCCAACATAGGTACTCTACACCTTATTATCCACAGGGTAATGGTCAAGCAGAAGCTTCTAACAAAACCATTTTGAAGATATTGAAGAAGACAGTAAATGATGCTGGACGTGATTGGCATGTTCAACTCAACCAAGCTTTGTGGGCATATAGAACTAGTATTCGCACACCAACAGGAGCTACACCATATGCTTTAGTCTATGGAGCAGAAACAATCTTACCATTGGAAGTTGAAATACCTTCGCTTAGGGTTTCACTTAAGGGATTGATAAGTGATGAAGACTACCGAGTTTCTCGCCTTCAAGAACTCGAACTGTTAGATGAAAGACGCCAACATGCAGCTGATCACTTGAAAGGTTATCAACAAGTCATGTCTCGTAGTTATAACCACAGAGTTAAACCACGGGCATTTCAAGTGGGTGACTTAGTTTTGAGGGAAAATCCACGTAATTAGCAAGATAGAGAAAAGAAAGGCAAATTTGAACCTAATTGGCTTGGTCCATTTGTTATTGTAGCAGCATATGGTTCTGGAGCATATCAGTTATCCACATCAGAGGGGGACCTGTTTGAAGAGCCAATCAATAGTATTCATCTTAAGAAATTCTATGCATAAAAAGTCCTGAAAAAATCAAAAAATCATAAAAAGTCCTTAAAAAAATCAAAAAATCATAAAAAGTCCTGAAAAAAATCAAAAAATCATAAAAAGTCCTGAAAAAAAATCATAAAAATCATAAAAAGTCCTGAAAAAATAAAATAAAATCAGAAAAATCTTGAAAAAGTGCAATAAAAACAAGTGGTGAAAACTTGGCAAACAAGCGCTACTTGTGATCGAAATGGGCTCCTCCATTTATTAGTTTATGTCTTATTTTCACTTTAGGCATCATTCATCCACGTTTAAATATCTTTCATTATCCATACCATGTAGTGGGAATCTTTAGGTTTCATCATGGCTTGATGAAATTTGTACATATCTTTTATCTTTAGGTTGTGTTTACATTAAGGGCAAAACGCGGAAACATACAAGAGAGGGGCAACGAGCTTTCAAAATATCACAAGCAGACAAATAACAGCTTGATAAAACAAAACGAACATTGTCAAATCAACTCAATCACAAACATGTTTATGCCAATGAGAATCAAAACAACATGATCCAAACAACTATCGAAGTGAGAATATCAATGATGATAACCAAATTGGATGATCTTAATCTGAATAAATGTTTGAAATGCCTTAAACAGGATTTGAATGGTTGTTTGATTTTCTATCATATCTTTGGAGTAATTCGATGATGTACTGAACTAGAAAAGCAAGGAAGGAGTATGATTTTTCTTTGTCTTCTGTTTGTGAGGAAACTCATTAGTACTATGCAAATTGGTCGCGAGACATGCTCTACTATGGATCATGGATGAAATTTCAGAATTTGCACGGGAAAAGGGTTAACTCTTGTCTGTTTATGCAAGAAATACTCAGGTCATCTCGGTTCAATTATACCTAGATGCTTGTATTAACTTGCTATATTAAAAATCATGAAAGCAATACTCAGGTCATCACTGGTGCTAACATACCCTTTGATGCTTGTATTAACTTTCAACATTTCAAAGCTCTATGATGATACAAAAAGCACACATAAGCTCTCCAAATGGAAATATTGTATGAATGTCCTGCATGGTTAGTATAGATTGCATTCATGTTAGAATCTGCATTTTGCATTTATAGATTTCTAAAAAGCTGGCAAAGAATCAAAAAGTTATATCTTTTCAAATATGACTGAGTATATTTTGACATTCACAAAACATTGTTTTATACATTATTTCATACATTATTGCATTAGAAAATCATAAAATAAAAACATACATACATCATATATGTCATACATCCATTTATCTCATACCATCATGTATATAAATATCATAAATCATGAAGCCATCATATAGTACATATCATATATATACATCATGTATCATGTAAAATCATCTCTGCATTTCATATATCTCAAAAATGAATGTCAAAATATACAAGGATGTCAAACTACAAATGATATAATGTGATCATCTCACGGTGTATACAAAATGTCTCAACAGAATATCATAAAAGAATCATGTACAATGCACTAGGAGAGCTATCCTGTGATGGAGCTGGCCTAGGACCTGTACCACCTGCCCCTGATGGACCTGCTCTGCCTGACCCCGGTGGCCCTCTAGGAGGTAATGGCTGTGTCACACCCCTGCTGGTAGTACGAGAGTGACCATGAGTAGATCGTGACTGAGTGTAGCTCTCTCTCTGCTCAGCTGGGACTGCATCATGATATCTAGTGCGATAAAACTCTGCCTCTCGAGTAGCCCTCGTAACCTCTCTCATCATATCACCTGGAAAAGTACTACCTACCACTCTCTGTAGGCTATCTGCTAAGGCAATGGCCTGCTCACCCTGCTGTCTAGCTGCATCTCTCTC
Source organism: Sequoia sempervirens (assembly GCA_007258455.2). Classification (NCBI taxonomy): domain Eukaryota; kingdom Viridiplantae; phylum Streptophyta; class Pinopsida; order Cupressales; family Cupressaceae; genus Sequoia; species Sequoia sempervirens. The sequence goes on from VDFB02285846.1 coordinate 19,867, forward strand.
GGCAGTGATCGAAGTCACCTGACCCTGCAACTGTGAAATCAAGGCCTGTGCCTGTGATAGCTGAGCCTGCAAGCTTTGTACTGTGCTCTGCAGAGAAGATATCTGACTCGCTACTATCGGATCCACTGATGGGGATGGGTTAGTATGCCTCATCCGTGGTCCACCTCTGCCTGCCCTACCTCCTCTACCACCTCTCCTGCCGCCTCTCCTGCCACCCCTACCATCACCACCATCATCTCCATCTGAGTCATCATCTCCACTATCTTCGTCATCATCACTGTCCTCTGAATCGTCATCACCTGACTCTGAGTCTCTCTGTCGACGTCTCTGTCCAATGACAGGAGCAATGGCCTCATCAGGATCAAACATGCGTGGAGGTGGATGCTGTAGAACATACTGAACATACTCTGGTGTCGCTCCTGCATCAAGAACATCCACCTGGTAATCCCACATCTGTGCTCCTAAACTGATGAACTCTGCCACAGCTGCATCATAAGATATCCGTGGGCCCCACACTGCAAGCTCTGACTGTCGCCGCGCATAAATAGCTGAACCAACAGGCATACCCTGAGTCCGACCAAACTGTCGCAATACACATCCAGCAAGAAATCTCTCCAAGATCCATGTGGTCCGTCCAATCAAAAATCTGGAAGTGCATACAAAAGGCATCTCCCTCGCATCCTCTGGCCATGGCTCACAATCCAAATATGGCCTCCAACATACTGTGTCCAAACTATCTAACAGCCGCTGCCAATACACTAGTTTGCCCAGTCTAGGCTGAGCAATAATATGTGCATATCTCCATCTGTATGCTCGACCAGCTGGTCGCTCTCCTCGAGTCAATGGACGTAACACTGCAAAATGCTCCCATGCCCATATCTGTAGTAATGAGCATCCAACAGCAAAACTCCGGCCTCTACCATATACGATATGATGTAGCTCGTCATATAGGTGGGCTAGCATACAAGTACCCCATGCATATCGTGTCCCCTGCATCACCATACTCTCTAAGACACGACCCCATCCGATCGCGAACCCCTTTGACCTATGGTCGGGGCACAACACACCTCCAATGAATCCTGCAAGTACAGCTGGTAGTGGTGGATAGGCATCTGTAATCTCACCCCATGGGATGAAGTATCCGGCTATCTGAGTATCTCTAAATATCCGTCTCAAAGCAAGAGTACCTCCAGTCTCTCGTCTGTCAAAAACAACAATCTCTCCCATCACTGGGATCCGTAGGATGCAATATACGTCCTCGGGAGTCACTGTAATCTCGCCAGTCGGTAAATGAAAGGTGTTGGTGTCGCTATGCCACCACTCTGCAAGTGATGTCAATAGAGCCCTATTGAGGCGAACCTCAGGCATATCAAGTAATGAAGTCAAACCACAAGCATCAATCACATCTCTATCAGACTGTAATAAATGAGGAATCAATGACCATGTGCTCGGGAAAGTCTCTCGTAACTGCAAGACACCTAGTCTCTCCTGTTCATATACATCATCAAAACAACATCAATATCAAATCATCTTAACGTATCAATCCAAAATGAATCAATCAAATTATTTGTTTTTCATTTTCATTATGAAATGCGAATAATATCAAAATCATGTTTGTTTTTAACAATCTTTGAAGCAAACAAATCAATCAAACTATTTGTTTTTCATCATCATGGAACGCAAATAATCAACATCAAGTTTCTTTCTAACAACTTTAGGAGAAAACTTATCTATCCTATTTGTTTTTAACAACTTTAAAAGAAAATTTATCAGCTACTATTTGTTCTCCAACAACTTGGGAAACAAATTTATCATGTGGAACAAAAAGCACTACAGAACTAGTTGTAGGCGCTACAAAATTCTTTATCAGCGCTAAGGAAATTTTTGCGCTACAGAATCAATTAATGGCGCTATGATTTCTATCAACAATGCTATGGAAAATTTTGCGCTACAAGATTTGTTAAGAGCGCTATAAAACATTTCAGGTGCGCTATGATATCATATGCGCTATGAAAATCATCAAAGGCGCTATGAAATATATTACGGGCGCTATAATATTGTATGCGCTATGAAAATTGTCAAATGCGCTACGATAAGTCTTAAGAGCGCTACAGTATTAAACGCACTACGAAAATTGTTGAATGCGCTACGAAATACTTTAAGAGCGCTAAAACTCAAAATTTTCAATAATAAACATTAAAAACGTGCGCAAAATGAAATTTTTGACAGACAAGGATTTACGAGACACATACCGGAGGTCTGTAGTGCGCCGGCAGCTGATAACGTCAGATACACTCGAAACGGTGCAGGAGAACTGGAAGTGCCATGATTATCAACTCAGAGCACAATATTTGCAAATTTTACTAGGTTAAAATTGAAAATGACATGGAAAATGACATTTTTAACCTATATAATGGTAAAATTGGGGCATTTTTATCATATTTTCACATACCAGGGGCAATTTCTTCATCAAATTTTCATTTCATATCTTATCAGGTCAATTTATTCATTTCATAAGTTTCGAACGATAAATCGATATCTTTAAAATCATAAAAATCCATAAAAATTAAAAAAAATAAAATAAAAAAAATCGATTCATCGTTCGCGGGGGCATACATCTATCAACATTTCAAATCAACATCTTGGGGCAAAATTTCAAAATTCTTTGAAGTAATGTGTAAAACACATCACTTCAAAGAGGGGCAAAATGTATACACTTAAAAATGGTCATATCACATTGTCTGGTAATTAATTAAATATTTTTAATATTTAATTAAAATCTTTTGATTCTATCTACGTATAAATAAATTTAAATAATTTATTTATATTGTTCATGATTTCATTTCGATTAAATATTTAATCACCTTTTCATATTCATTTCTTAATTAATTAAATAAATGTTACAATTTATTTATATTAATTATCATATAATCTTAGTTTGAATATTTTATTCAAATAAAGATTAAAATATTATAATTCTTCTAAATATCATTTGTAATTAAATATTCCAAAATATTTGATTATTTCCTCTAAATCATTTCAAAATTCCTCTAATTCAATTCATAATTAAATATTTCCAAAAATATTTAATTAAATTCTTCTAAATATTTCAAAAATCTTCTAAAGCCACATCATGATTAAATATTACAAAATATTTAATTAATTCTTCTATGGTTTTCAAAAATCAAAAAATCAAATATCAAAAGCAATAAATGAAATTAAATAAATTTAAATATTTATTTAATTTGGGATTTATCTTCAACTCCCGGGAAGCAAACGGCCAAAACAGAAAATTAAATTTCTTCTGTTCCTGTGCAGGTTTGTTCCCGTGGGTTGAAGACATGATTCCATCCTTCTCTCCAACCTCTCAACCTCCCCCATTTTCTTCTCAACCTCTCAATCTCTCACCATTCAAATTTACCAGACAAATTCATAGCCGTAGATTCTTGCCAGCCGGGATAGAGCCTGCAAAAATCTATAAATACAGCTGCCGGGAGCTCCAAATCATATAGAATTTTAAGCAAGTAAACTATAGGCAAATTGCAAGTAGCATTAGCATTCATAGAACATTATCATAGCAATAGCATATCAATCATAACAATAGAATCATGATACATCTCACTCACAACCCCTGTGCATAATCACAGCCCCTGTCCATATCCGTATCAATAATTCCAGTTTCACCAGCATATAGAATAGTTTTCCTTTGCATACTCGTTCTGCAGCAGCCATTTGGAGAAGCTTACACAATCTGAGAGCCAAAAGCTTCAAAAGAATCTCTGTGGATAGAGAAAAATGGGACGGCACTGAAGAAGATTTTGTTTGCTTTTTATTTAGTTTAATTTCTTTAGTTTTAAAGGTTTCATTTAGTGTTTTAGTGTTTTGTTTTACATTTCAATTAAACATTATACACAATAACTTGATCATTAAATCATTATTAGGTTTTGAAAGTCATCTGTTAGAAATAGGTTTTTATGTTTAGTCATCTTTTATCCCTTTCCTCAGAGGTTATTTTAGAATAGAATTCATCATTCAGAGAACCAGATCACTCTGGAGATTCCTTCTTCATTTAGATCACCCACATCTGAAGAAGGTTTCCATGTTTCAATAGATTGCTGAATATCGCATTCAACAGGGTGCAAATTTGTTGATAACAGTTTTTGGCACACTTGGTGGGACATTGAAAGCTACTTTCAGAGAAATTGTTAATATTTCAGTTTATTGTTTGGTATATGCAGCAGATTTTTTCTAGCCTTCTGGAGGCTATTAATATACCTAGCGACTTCGGTTCTGTTTTGCATGCTAGTACAACCCACGCATGAGAAATATTCAAACAAGATCAAGTTCAGCACCATTTAAATATAGAGAGCTGTCCCCTTCACGAAGAAGAGGCGGGACAACAAGAAGGCTTTTTGAAACCTCTACAAGATCGAAGTCAACACCTCCTATTCTTGGTGCCTTAGTTCTGTCACTTGGTACACCAGTCTCAATTTCACAAATACCACCGATGGCAGCACCTCCAAGGCAACACCCGTTCGCACCCTTCAATGGAGGCAGTCCATTAGATATCACCCAACATGATGATATTCCAGTTGCAGCCCTTCGAGGACTACCATATTTCATTGGGGAAGATTACACTACACCAATCGAACACATCTGTGACATAGCCACGCTATGCTTGGTGCACAACATCACCCAGGAGAACGTTGCCTTAAGGCTGTTAGTGGTGTCACTTAAAGGAAAAGCACTGTAGTGGTTTAGAGGTCTCGCATCAAGTTCAATCGTGACATGGGATGCTTTAGGTAATGGCCTATACCAGCATTTTGCTGATAAATTTGATAATTTATCTTTATTAGAACAACTGAGCACTATTCAAAGGGCTCCGCATGAACACTTGGTGGATTTTAATTATAGATTTCAAAGGACCTAGGACAGAATCCTGGCAACAGTAAATCCCTTATCGACATATGCATTTCTATTTTATTTAAAAGTTTTAAATAGCAAAATTGTTGTTATGACTTAGTCTATGGGCGGTCTAATGCTTCCTAATGCTTATAATATTGCTATAAATGCTGAAAATTGCCTCATTCAAGCTGGGGATATAGCTCCTAGACCCCCTATGCCCTTATTTCCAAAAATACAGCCACCTATTCCAGTTGTTGTACCCCCCTTGGCTATTGTCCCACCAGTTCCAGCGATAGGATGTCATAACACATCCCAAGATGTTGCTGCCCCAACCCCAAATCCAGAGATGCAAGAGCTAAAAAACATATTAAAGACCATTGGGAATGACCTTGTGACTATTAAGAAGCACATTGGCCAAGAACATAAGCCTTATCAAGCTCCCTACTAGCAAAACCAGCAAAATAGGCCTGCTTTTCAAGGTGATTATCAAGCCTAAAGGAGAAATTTTAACCCTAGGCCATTCCAGCTATACAATCCAAACACAGTCAGTTCGTCAAGGGAACTTGTGCTACAAAATAATGTTTCCCAGGATTGCAATTGGTTTTATCCATGCAATCAGCCCCACAACCAATTGGTGTGCGCCAACAGAGTGAGAAATCAGGCTTTAATGGTACAAAATATATATGCTACTTCAAAACATGTTGTAGATCAGAATCAAGAATAGTAGGATAATTTAGAAGTCACGTTGCCGAACTGGAAAAGCTTTGAATTATGTGGCATGAATGGCCAAGACCAGCAAAATTCTCCTATTTCAGCTAATACCAGATCTAAAAAATGAACCATGGACTCAGGATAGCAAGCTAGAAATTCACAGCAGCAACCTGTAGTTAGTAAGCAGCCTATTTCATCAAATGTTAATGCTACCACATAGCCTAAAATGTAGATTCTACAAAGAGGGCAGTAGATACCTAGCAAAGAGCAGCTAAAAACACATTCTTAGCCTCTGTAGAGGCAAAATGAAGCTGTTGTCATAAAAAACTAGCACAAAATAAATGCCTCGTCATTCAATATTATTGAGCATCTCAAGAAAACTACTGTCAATATGTCAATTTTAGATGCTTTACAGCTCCCAGGGCAGAAAATTTTGCTACATAGTGCTTTGGCTGATTTGTCTATTTCTGACAATGCAAATCAAGGAGTTGCAAAAGTTGTATTGGCTAACGATCTGGAGGACAAAAGTGGGAAGAAAGCAAAAGAGGTAAAACCCCCTCTATTTTACTTAAGTCTGATCATAGGTGATAAAATTGTGCATAATTGTATGGTCAACTCTAGTGCTAGTAGTTCAGTCATGCCAAAGAGTTTAACTGACAAATTAGGTCTTGTTTATGAGCCTAATCCTCAAAAAGGCATGGTGCAATTAGATGGGTCTACTGTTAAGACTGTTGGTATTATCAAAAATTTAGCCCTTACCTTACACGCATCCCCAAGTTTTGCTATTCATCAGGATATTCATGTCATAGACTTACCCCCGTACTTTGCCATTTGTCTATCAAGAGATTTTATAGCCAAGTTGGGTGGGTTTCTATCTTCTGATTGGTCTCATCTATTTTTTAGAACAAGGTATGGTATGAAGGTGACCATTAAGTTCAAGCCTCTCACCAAAGACCATATCGAACCATACATCCCAAACCCTATAAACGCTAACCTCTACGCCACCTCTACAATGGAGGAGCAAACCATGACCTTAGACTGTAGCACCTAGGAAGACTACATCGGTCTCGATGAATGGGCAGCCGAAGATCACAAACTTGATCCATTTCATAACATAGATGAGGTAGGATTAGGAGTCTATATGATTCGAGAGTCTGATTGCAACATGCCTAATCTTTGTAAAGAGGATGAACCATCTGCAGGAAAAGATAATGAGCTTTGGAAGCTTTATTTCGATGGCAAAGAGGAGCAGTGTTGGTGCCGGAGGTGGAGCTATGTTGATATTGCCCGAAGGAGATAAGTATTTTTTAGCTTGCAGATTTGCTTTCAACTGTTCAAATAATATAGTTGAGTATGAAGCATCAGTGCATGGCCTTGAGTGGGCCTACAAACAAGGTATTAAATGCTTACAAGTTTATGGTGATTCTGAATTGATTGTTAATCAGGTCAGAAATCTAAATGCTGCTAAGAATGATTTGCTTAAGAAGTACAAACATTGTGTATGGGATTTAATGGAATATTTTAATGCTTTTAATGTCATGGCGATTCCTCATAATCAAAAGAAGCATGCTAACAGGCTCGCTACCATAGGAGCCCAGTTTGATATTCCCAAAGAAATTCATAAGGTAGAGGCACATCAATATGTGAAAATAGTGGTCAGACATTCTATACCTGACAATAACGTGAGCTAGCAGGTTTTTGACAGCGATGAGAAAATTGTGAATTTTCTCATTGTTGAAGCTAAATTTGTAGATGGAAATCAACAAAAATGGCAACAATAGTATGAGGACAAGATTGTGCAATTGAAGACCAATAAGTTGTCAAAAGGACTAGTGATGTTAGAATCTATCTTTAATTCAGATGATCAAGTTCAGAAGGACAAGTACAGCTTGACAGTTAGAGAAGAACATTATGCAGCTATCGAGATCTTCAAGGGAAAACTTCTCAAGCTGGGTAAGGTGTGCAGTCAAGAGGAACATCTAGCTTTCATTCTATTATGTCAAAATATAGTGATGTTTTTGCTTGGGAATACAAGGATTTAAGAGGTTTAAGCCCTGATTTAGCACAACATACCATCAAGCTTGAGCCTGATGCAAAACCAGTAAGATAGAAACAAAGACCGCTTAATCCAAAGTTGGAACACCTTATGAAGGATGAACTGAATAAACTAGTTGAAAGCGGTATTATTTTCCCTATCAAGCACTCCTCTTGGGTGTCAAATTTAGTGCCAGTCAGGCAAAAGAGTGGAGAAATCAGACTTTGTGTCGATTTCTGAGATCTGAATAGAGCATCATTGAAGGACCATTATTCACTCCCTTCCATGGAGAAAATTTTACAAGTAGTTTCTGGTTTTGACAGATTTTCTTTGTTAGATGGTTACTCAGGTTATAAACAGATTCTAGTTAAGGAAGAGGATTAGTTCAAAATAGCATTTACAACCAAGTGGGGCATGATGACCTACAAGAAGATGCCTTTCGGCTTATCAAATGTTGGAGCAACTTTCGAGCATAATAGGGATATGGCCTTTCACAGCCTTATGAACAAGTTTGTTCTGGTATATTTAGATGATATCACTATTTTTTCCAGAAATGCTAATGAACACTCGGATCATTTGGAACAAATTTTTTAGAGGTGCAGAGAGTTCAGAGTATCTTTCAACCCAAAGAAGTGTATATTTTTCAGTGCACGAAGGAAAACTGCTTGGACACATTGTCTCAAAGCAAGGTATTACAATTGATCCTGAAAGAGTTTTTGCAATTCTTGAGTTGCCATTACCAGCTCACAGGAAAGGCTTGCAGAGATTTCTTGGGAGAATAAATTTTGTGAGGAGGTTCATACCAAATATTGTAGCTTTGCTGCAACCTCTCACTTCTATGTTGAAGAAGAATATGCCATTCAGTTGGACCAAGGAAGGCAAGAGGAGCTTCGAGCAGATCAAAGAAGTGCTTGCAGCCACTCCTACTCTCATTAATCCAAACTTTGACAAAGATTTTATTCTATATGCTTTTGGAGGAGTAGATACAGTTTTGGCTATGTTATGCCAGCAAAACGATGAAGGCTTGGAGCAACCTATAGCATTTTTCAGTCAAGTATTACATGATTATGAGGTAAAGTACTCTTTTGTTGAGAAACATGTTTTTGCTGTTGTAAGAAGTTTGAAGAAGTTCAGACACATGCTGTCCAATAGCAAGGTCCATTTGCTGGTAGCTCATTCGACTGTTAAAGATTTTCTGCTTAACAAGGATATTAATGATAAGCGTGCTGGTTGGATCACTAAAGTAATGAAGTTTGATGTTGATATAAAAGTAACCAAGCTCGTTAGAGGCAAAGGTTTGTGTGAATAGATTGCTGGAAGTGAGGAAAACAGCTTAAAAGAGGTTGCAAATACAAAAACAATGCTAAATAATGAGGTTCTGAGTGCTGTGAAAGCACCCCCTGCTGCGTGGTTGCAGCAAATGATACATTATCTACAAACTGGTGAAGGCCCCGAGGGCTTAAACAGAGAAAAAAGAAGGTACTACTTATTACAAGCCATCCCTTATGCAGTTATTGATGGCATTCTTTATAGGAGAGATTTTCAAGGTGTCTTATTGCGTTGCATTAAACCTGATCAAGTTGACAAGCTGCTAGTAGAATTTCATGATGGACCTTTAGGAGGTCACTTTGCTGCAAGAACAACAGCTTTGAAGATTATGAGAGTTGGTTATTACTGGCTAGATCTGTTTAAAGATGCTATTGCATGGGTCAAAAAGTGTGAGAAATGTGCATTATTTGCTGGTAAACAAAGGCTTGCGATGCTGCCCCTACATCCAATTTAGGTAGAACAACCCTTTTCCAAGTGGGGCTTAGATTTCATTGGCCCTATCAATCTTCCTTCAAGTGTGGGTCATAAGTGGATTCTTACTGCCACAAATTATTTTACAAAGTGGACCGAAGCTATTGCTTTAAAGGAAGCCAACGAAACTTTAGTGCTTACTTTCTATCAGGATCTCATATCGAGATTTGGTGTTCCAGATTTGATCATTTCAGATAATGGTTTAGCTTTCATAGGATTGAAGATTTCAAATTGGTCTATCAGAAATAACATATATTTGAACACATCATCAAATTATTATCCATAGAGCAATGGACAGGTGGAATCCACAAATAAGAATCTAATTTAGATAATTAAGAAGATTGTTGAAGATAATCAGCGGACGTGGCATGAAAAGTTGAAGATAACCCTTTGGGCTGACAGAATAACTCCTAAAAGAGCCACTGGTTGTTCACCTTTTGTTTTGACTTATGGTAGAGAGGCTAGGTTGCCTATCTCAATTGAGTTACCAACCTTGAGTTATGTTAAAGAACTGGAGTTGCTGAATGAACAACCTCTTGAAGTGAGGTTTGCCCAGCTGGTCGAGCTCGAAGAAAACAAAAAAGATCTCAGGTAGCTGGAAATACATCAAGATCAAATGAAAAATACTTTTGACAAGAGGGCCAAGCCTCGTGATTTCATTGTTGGAGATCTATTTTTCAAGTGGAATGAATTTAAAATTAGACCTGGATGACATTCCAAGTTTGATGCAATGTGGGACGGGCCTTATGTGATCATGGAATGCAAGGAACATAATGCATGCCAACTTTCTAAAATGACTAGTGAGGTGTTGTCTATCCCAGTAAATGGGATCCACCTCAAGCACTTCCTTTGAGATAAGTTATCTCACTGTTAGGTAGAGTAGTTTGCAAATAAGTGTGTTTTGCACATTTCATTTCAGTAGTTTTCTTTCTCTAAGCGTTGTTGCGCATTGTTTTGTTGGCCATCGGGGCCAGTTAGTTTGCTTTCAGTTCTGTTTTGTTTTCTTGCTGTTGATTGGAGTGTTGCTATTCAAAGTTTCTGAGTTTCAGAGACGGGGGCAGAATTGACTCTGTGCCCAATGAATTGTTTAAAGGCCACTGATCTATGCTTAGCAGGAAAGTATATAGCAGAAATCACCAAAATGTTACCAAATTTTTGCCTCAGCTCAATTGGAGGAGTTGACTAAATGATTATCACACCATAGGGTGGAATTGCAGTTTAAGTTCAATGTTGTTTCACATTATCATCATTATGTATTAAGTAACAGTTATGCATCTTTAAAAGAGAAATAGAGTTTCAAAAAATTAAGTTTCCATAGTGCCATTCAGATGTTGCAGAATTAAAAGAAGTATGGAATTGAAAACATGAGCAAATAGCATTTTAGATGCTTTATTTTATTTCATAAAGAACTCATATTTTTACAAGGCTTCATTTGATTTCACAATCAGAATGATATTACAACGTTGCATGAAAATGCATTTTCTTTTTCAATTGGAAAGCATAATTGAAATCAAAGATCCACACAAGCCGTGGATATAACTGTTACAACACATTGCTAATAGCACATTGCACTATTGAAGATGCAAAAAATAAAACACATAAGTGACGGCATAATCATCATTGCCTGATTATCGACATTTGATGCTGAATGGTGCACCCTTCACCTTTTCAAGCTTCATCGACCTAAAAGAGGGAAAAAGGGGTGTCAGTGGCTCTGATTATGAAAAAACCTATATGAGGCACCCGCAATAGTATAGCATACCATTAAAAATGCATTGAAACAATCAATCAAGTGTAGTATGAAAGAAGTATGTTGAAGGAGAAATAACAATATCATGATCAACGCATTCTATTTTTTATGCTAACGTTGTTTGCTTCCTTGTGTAGGTATAGGTAAAATCATGAAGCTGAACGTTATTCAAAGACCAAGCATGTGGAGGAAAATGGGCTCCCACAAGGGTAGAGCTCGGCATGCTGCCCTATTCATTAAATGGGCTGATTTTGAATGATACTTTATCATATTCATCAAATGAAATGAGAACAACTGAAGGAGTAAAACATAGTTATCCATCAAGCAATGAAACCAGCTGTGCATTCATAACAATCAGGGTTGCTTTTTGAAGGCTACAGGTGAACAGTGAGTTTAGTTCACTTAAGGAATTTAACTAAGTACATTTACATATGAAATTGTTGAATAAGTTCATTTTCTTTGTTGATCGTAATCATATGTCATGTAAGTTTCAGTTCATCAATTCTTTCTCAGATAGTGAACAGGCATACATTATGCCTTAATGGTTGATTTAATTTTCATCACGAAAGAGAACAGATTTTGAAAGAAGTTTATTAAGTGGAACATAAAAATGCATGAAGAGTACCATGTTACAGCTGAGTACGAACACAGATAGTGTATTCAAGAGCTAAATGAATCAATAGTTCCAGTTGACTGGTAAAGATAAATACAACATTATGAGTGTAATGACAAAGTGATCATTCCAAAATAATAAGGGAAGAGCAAGCATTTCCTTTCCAAAAAAAGTTCTGAGTTGTCAATTATACATATGAACTAGTGAGTAGAGGTGGTTCGTAGTGATGCAATGTTTCAATTTAAAAATCTCTACGGAATTCAAAAGTAGAAGGTAAAAGTTGTTGTGTTAAGGTCAAGGAAAGTCAAAGAACACTGTTGTGCATATAGTGAGCAAGCATGGATATAATATACACTAAGAGGTCTTTCTTTTACAACAGAGAAACACTGGAATGATTAAAAGTTATCGTACAGACAATTGTGCACAATCTCAAACAATACATTTTAACACATAAAAGGAATTTTCATTTTTTGGAATGAACAGATTATACAGGTTGAGTAAGAATTCTACAGAATTAAATTTAAAAGATAGATTTTCTGTGTGCAAAGAAAGCAGCACGAAGTCAATATTTAGGTGATACAGTTAGCATATCCAATTCTAGTCTTCTAAGGACCCATGGCCAATGTTCATCATTAGTATATTCTAGTGTATTTCATCCACAAAGAAGCCATACTGGAAGGGCAGTTGTAGTCTTTTAATACTACAAACAAGCTTAAGGAATGGAGAGTAACAACAGAAATAAAGGACACTTTGAGACAATCTTCAAGGAGCAGTTTTCTTTATGTGTAAGTACGTCTATGGTGGAGTTTGAAATACAGTCATAGAATCTTGAAGAGTTGCACCAGCTATTAAAGGATGACATATGAATTAAATGCAAATGAATATATGATACCGATTTTCAGGGTTTGAGCTTCAAAATACAGAGGATTCAATTATGGTGATAAGCCATGTAAAGAAAACCAAATGCAGAGAGGAGGTGGGTCAAGCATCAGAGAACGAAGAGTACCATTTTATTCAGAAATAGACTTATATCTGTGTTTTAGGAGTTTGAAATAGAACTATTCTCAATTATCTATGGTATCCACATGTGGGTTTGCATTGAAGGTACAGAAAATGTAATAATCTACGATACCCATTTTGGGTTTTACATACAAAAGCGGTATAACTACAAAGTATGCAGATTTATGTACTAATTCAAGCTTCAGGGGTAATGGAAATACAATTTTCTTTAATAATTTCAAAGACCCGCTTTCAAATTAGCTTCAAAATGTAAAGGAAGTAGCTACGATGATAACCCATGTGAAATCTTGAAATTAAATAGCAAGAATATACAAAAAATGCAAGTTTCCTGAGTTGGGTCAAGCAACAGAAGGAAGAAGATGCAATTTTATTCAAATTTCTATGACACCCACAAGCAGATATACACTCAGATATGCATAAAGAGGAGTTTATTGTTCTGGGTCGAGCCCAAAATTTGAAAGAATTCTTTCTACAATGCACTTTTGGTTCGGCCTGAACATGGCCAAAATCTATGAGTAGAGAGGGAAGTTCTTTAAGTTTCTAAAGATCAATGTTTAGCGAAAGAAGTTACCAGTTCATATTTTTGATGGAGCTCTCTAGCCACGGCCAAAGTTGCAGATAGCTTCCAAATGTAGGGGTTCGAGCCCGTAGGAACATCCAAGCTTTCATAATAAGAATGGAGCATCAAATAAAGGATATGAGCACAGAAGGTGCAAGACAAAGAGGTAAAGCAAGTGCAAAGCCTCAGCCTTAAAGCCATAATAAAAAAAAGAGTGAGTAGTTGTGGAACTACAACAGGATGTTTACCTTTTGCATAGAAGTTGAAGACAGAACTGAAGCAAGCTTTCTCAGAGGTTTTCCATATTAGTACGAGCTCATAGGTCGGCCAAGCAAACAAAATTCACAAGGAGTGCAAAGAAATCAGAGAATAGACTTGTACAAGCCACGGCCTTAACATATTCTTGGCCCTTTGAAATGAAGTGAAAAGAGCTTCAATACTTCAAATCAAGCTTACTCATTGTAGTTTCGACTATCAGAAATCAGAGAATGATTTCTCAAAGCATTCGAGTTCAATTTCAACTCAGTCATGGTGGCGGAAGAGCTTCTTTCCTTCAAACTAGAGAGTGCAAAATGAGTGATCATTAGGGTTTGACTTTGTTTTGATCAAGCCCTAATTCGACCTATCATCATCCAGAATGTTCAATCAAAGCAAGTGGTGAATGTACAAATGGAGGTCAAAATTATAACCTATGCCTTGTGACTTTATTAAAAAATGAGTTTAAAGCTTATGAGGGGGGTCGAATCTTCTTTGTTAGGTCAAAGGTTAAGTCTTTTAGACTTTTTTTTTTCCTTAGTGAAATATGGAGCTTGAATATGAATTATGATTACTGTTTGATGAGAAATGATGTAAGGGTGATAGTGGAGCCTTATGACCTAGGGTTAGGATTTGGTGATTATTATTTTAGGGTTTTGATTTTAGTTGATTTTAGAGAAATCAATGAAGATTGAAAGAGGTATTTGTGTAATGCTTTTATGATTTTGTGATAAAATAAAAATATTATAATGGAGAAATAAGGAGATTTTCTTTTCGCAAAAGATTCTAAATCTTTAATTGCAAAAATAGACAAAATTGTGCAAATCTGCAACTTGTAAAGTAGAATCATAAAGCGATCTTTTCTATAAATTGCTTTGTGTTTTCTTGCTATTTTTAGCAGATTCTTGTTGACTTTTACTCTTGGTCAGATTTCAAACCTATCTTGGAGAGATAAGGTGTTTGTTGAGCTTTTAAAGCAAGATTAGCCTCTTTTTAGAGGCTTGAAAGTGTAATCATAAAAGCATTATGCTTTTTTCTGCTTTTAGGGAGTTTTTTGTGATTGTTTGAGGGCCTTTTCCTTGAGCTTTTTTCTGAGCTCGGATTAGGGTTTCTTGGGAGCTATGTTTTGATAGACCTAGTCTTTTAGCTCTCCTCTCTCAGTAGTTTAGATTAGAGATTTCCTACTCATACAAATTTTGGAGCTTGTTAACCCATTATTGTACTTAGTTTCAGATTATGGCATTCTCCTTTAGTTGAATAAAGACAACATTCCTAATTCTCATTTTTGTGTCCATTTGTAGTTTCAATTTGATTTTATCTTGTGATTTATGTTTACAGAATCCTTGTTTTGTCCTTAAACTATAAGTCTTAATGCAAATAGTTCAGAAATACAGGTTGCATGTTGTACTTCAAGTCGAGTCTTCATGCAAATCATTTATGTATCAATTGTTCTTGAGAAGTTGTGAAATATTGCATTTTTTTGAAAACTTTTTGTAAGGAAGAGATCATAACCGTCATTAAATCATTATTAGGTTTTCAAAAGTCATCTGTTAGAAATAGGTTTTTATGTTCAGTCATCTTTTATCCCTTTCCTCAGAGGTTATTTTAGAATAGAATTCATCATTCAGAGAACCAGCTTGCTTTGGAGATTCCTTCTTCATTCAGATCACCTACATCTGAAGAAGGTTTCCATGTTTCAATAGAATGTTGAATATTGCATTCAGCAGGGTGCAAATTTATTGATAACAGTAATTTGATAGCATTTGTAAGTTGTTAGTTTATCATTCTCTTGTATTTCATTATTTTATCAAGGGTTTGATTACCAAAGTGGGGTTTGACCAAGGAAAATCCCTATTTGCTAACCCTCAACCATTTTTTCCCTCTTGCATCTATGTCTGCAAACTTTTGTTTGCAAATTTAACAAGCATTTAGGTGTGAAGATTGGTCAACATGTCAACTAGCTATTGCAAGTCAAATCAACTCTATTTCAAGCTTAGAGAAGGTTTTTTATCTATTTCCTATAGAATTAACTTTAGTAACCCAACAAGCAGACATTTCTAGATCTAGTGTTGCAGAGTTGTCTCCTGATTTCTCATAATTTTGGGAGAGGACTAATTCGCCACCAATGGAAAATTTGTCCCACCTTAAGACTGTAAATCTAGATTTTGTCAAATTCTAGATCCCAACAGTCAGAAACTGGTTCTCGATAGTTTTTCACCAGTAGGTGCAATTGAGTCTCACTGTTGATTTTATGTAACTTTAGACAACATTTAGACAATTCAAAATTCCTAAAATCTTGCCTAGGTGCATTCTGTTTCATCCCATTTCTTTCTATTTTGCATTAATTCATCTCTTAGTTCATTGTTTGTATATCACAGTGTGTTTTACAACATAGTTAAATCTTAGTTTTCCATTCATATTTCAGCCTTCTAGATCACTTAATTTCACTTAGTTCACTTCATTTAGCTTAGATAACATCACACATAACTTAATTTGAATGAACCCCTTAGCATTTTTGACCCTACCTCTCTCCTTTTAGGTGAAAAGCCCTAGAAGAGCTAGAGAAGTGCATAGGTGCCAAAAATCTATGGTTCATTTTGGTGAGCCTACATTTTGAACACTTTTCATTTATGAATTCAACTACATACTAGATTACATTTGCATCAAAATTCAATTAGGATTTTTTTTTCTTTTGCATCCTACAACTTCTCATATTGCATTAGTGAAAGCTTTGTTTAGATTTCATTTTTGTATTGCATATCATTGAAAAAATTGAAATTATCCATTATGCATCCTTAATTGCATTCTATAGAGTATTAGAGTCATTTTTAAATTTCTAAAACCCACAAAAAAATATCATACTAGGACTCATTTGCCACCCTAGGCGAATCAGTCCCTCTACACTTTTTCAACAACATTTCTAGCATCTTTCTAACATTTTCCTGCATTACAGTTTCTTGTTCTTGCATTCTATTTTCATTTCCAGAATCTTTGTTTTAAATCATTTATTATATCTTAGTTTACTTTCATCATGGAATTTTCTTTCAATAAGTTTTGGAATTCATTAAAATCATTGGTAGACATGTCCAATTGTGCCTTTGGTTGTGAACCTAATGACCTTGAACTCCCACATGCTCCTTCAACTCCTCATGATTGTCCTCCTCATAAAATAGACATCATTGGAGAAGATGATGATAGCATGAACAAGTTTTACAATGAATGCCTTGATAAACTAGAAGCCAACAACCTTATATCCATCCATGCAGTCACAAGATCTTCCTACTATTGCACCTCCTAATCACTTTGCATACTTACATCCTGAAATCAATGAAGGACCTAATGTTCCTCCCTCAAGTGGACCTAGTTCCTCTAAACAACCACATTCACAACCATTTTACAATCACAAATTCACAAACACTCCCATAAACCTTGAAGAAACATAAGGTAAAGGCTTCACTATCTTAATTAAACAAGGTTGTGATACAACACATGAACATGACATTCATCAAATCCTTGAACAAATACCAATCAAAGAAAACACAAGAGGATTAGGATATAAAGATCCTTCTCATCCTAATATACCCCCTTTTTAACCTAGGAGACTTTAGGATCATGGTACAATGATCTTTGATGCTCCTCTTAACTTGAACATTCTCCTTCCACGTGAGAAACCATTATCTCCTTCTAATGAAAAGGATGCTAGGATCCCCATGGGTCATCTTCCTCCTTCTATTCATAAAAAAGGAGAGTCTAGAAAATGAAAATGACCTTACAAATTGAAAAAAACTCAAGTTTCCTACACATCCTCCACCCAAATGTGAAATGAGACTTCAACTACTTTTACCACCTATGAATAGATTGGTTATTCATCCTAAAGACTCTAACATACCATTTTGTAAATATCATCATATTCTTGGACATCAGACCAAAGAATGTTGGACATTGAAGTACATACTAGATAAGTATCGCTTCACTCATACCGATTGTTTCCCCATCCTACCTTAAACCAACCAAATCCCTTCATCATGCAATAGTTGTAGAATTCCTTATTCTCATTATTGCATGATCCTTTCCCATCACTCACCTCAGCTCATTCTTTCATTACACTTTGTGGGGGGAAAGAAGTTGTAAGCCTTGTCCTTGTAATGCACTTTTCTTTGTCTCTTAACTATGTTATTCCTTTTCTGCTTAACCATTTAAGATTGAGAAACAAATAACATAGTTAATGGTTGACTTACATTTGCATTACTTGCTCATTTTTCATTTTTCTTTTATGTGTGTATCGTGTTCCCTCGTAACGTTCATTTGATGTTCCCTATCTTTGTACACTTCTTCTATTTGTACCTCTATTCTTCTATTTCTCATGCATTGTTTTGTGTTTTCCTTTTGAGGATGATGAAAAGCGTAGAGACACCCTATGTCTCTTCCATGTTGACCCAAACGGTCTTTATCTTTTTATCTTTTTGTTTTGTGTTTTCCTTTTGGGGATGACGCAAAGCATTGAGACAAAAATGTCTCCTTCATGTTGACCCAAAAGGTTTTTCATTTTCTTTCACATTTTTCATTTTATTTCTTTTCACTTGTGTTTTCCTTTTGGGGATGATGCAAGGCATTGAGACCAAAATGTCTCCTTCATGTTGACCAAAAATTATTTTCAATTTCTTTCATATTTTTATTTTCTTTCTTTTCTCTTGTGTTTTCCTTTTGTGGATGATGCAAGGCATTGAGACCAAAATGTCTCCTTCATGTTGAACCAAAACCTTTTTCATTTTCTTTCACATTTTCTTTTTCTTTCTTTTTGCTTGTGTTTTCCTTTAGGGGATGATGCAAAGCGTCGAGACCGAAATTTCTCTTCCATGTTGACCCAAAACAAACTTTATGTTTCTTTTGTTTTCATTCTCTTTGTGTCATTCTTCCAGTTCTATGTGCTTTGGGGAATAATGATATTTCTGAGATCTTTCATAACAACATTGCAACAATGAACATACTGACCCCAAATCCATATATCCCTTATGTGTTTGGTGTGCTCTTTTCTGGGGGCAACTCGCTTTCTTTACTTTTCATTTTCCTTGACATGATGTAGCCTAACTTCGAATTGTATGGCTTGGCATAGGGATTTCTAAGTTGGCTCTCATGTCTTGTTTTCCTTTTGCATTTTCTTCCCTTTTCTACTTTAAAGTAACTGCTCATAGAATGATGTGTAGAAATTCCTTTAAAGTGGGGGGAATACATTACCATTAATTCATTTTCATTCTTGGTTTCTTGTGTAGCCTTTTCATTTATATGATGCGTTCATCACTTTGTGGATGAAATTCAAGGGTGTGATGTCATTCATAAGCATGATCTATCTTATCATATTACATTCCTCTTAGTGGCATGATGTGACACACTACATCACCTAAGTTGTGAATATTATATTCTTTAATTGGTACTCTCTTGAAGACATTAGACATAATGTTTCCTAAGTGACTGACCTTTGATGAACTTAACAAGACTCCTTTGAACATCTTTTTGCATTTTTTCATTTTTGCATTTTAAACTTTTTTCCACCTTGCATAATGCAACTTACATGTCTGTGGTACCTTTCCTTTTTGTTCATGAGTTCTAAGCATATGTAGCTTTGTTTGTCTCATGAAGCATGAATTGACATTTTCCTTGTGGCACCTTGTTAAATTCATCAAGAGGTATAACTTTGATATGGTTGAGTGGGAAGCCCATCTAGCAGCATGAATTTTCCCTATAGCCACCTTTGTGTTTATGAGTGCATACCAACTAGCGTATGTATCTTACCTTTTGGGATTTCTTACCCCACAGACAATCAAAAGTTTCATGTCCCCAGAGTGAGTACATTTGGGGCTTCTCACCCAGTAGACCGTCATGAGTTAAATTGTCACCCTAGAGTGAGTATGCATTCTCTTTTTCTCACAATCAGCATATATCTAATCCACAGCAAGTTGGATAGATGGTTGAAGCTTCATCCGATTTTATCTTTCACTTGTGTGTTCCTTTATTATTATGCTTAGTTTTCAATGGGATCTTCATATTGAGGGCTTGATCATCCCTCTTGACCATTGTTATTCCATCTTTCTAATGTAAGTACATGTGAACCCTCTTCTTTATGTTCATGGCTACTTTAGTGTAAGTTTGAAGTAGGTTCATCCTCTCACTAAAGTGGAGGATAAATGTGCCATAGAAAAATGGCCCCTTGTCATTTTCATGGCCTTTTAAGTCTTATTTCATGATGTTTGATCTATTTTTCTCTGATTTTTAAGTTGTAACATGGCTTGAACATGCATATTTAAGTAATAAAATTCAAATAGTGACATCTTGTGAAGGTGTTGTGAAGTGTTGTAAGACATTTCTACACTCTTCTAGACTCTATTCATTGCAATTCACCTAAAAATCACCTTTTCATCACTAATCAAGTCTGATTTTGAAGTGTTGTAAAGTCTTGTAACAAGCTTTCATGCTTTTCTAGGCATAACTTCACCATTTATCCCTTTCTTATGCTTTATTTGACCCCTTTATGCCCTTATAAGGCTTAATTAAGTGCATTTTTTAATGTAAGCCTGACAAACAAGATTAAATACAAGATCATTCCCAACACCCATTTTCAAGTCCTAGGTGGGACCCATTCACCATGGGTGGCAAATGAGTCCCACTAGGCTCCAAATTCAAAATATTTTAAATTTCCTTTCGAGTTTTTATTCAAAATCTCTTGATGTTGTCTTGTGATGAGGTATGAATGGGTTACTAAGGCACAAGATTGTATAAATAAGTGTTTTCACATCCATTCTAATCCCCATTCATTCAAGCATTCAACCTCACATCACATTCAAGCATTCAATCACCTTACAATATCAAATCAAGCATTATTCAAACATTTTGGAGCATCCATTGACACAACTTCAAATTTGCATCATCAAGGGTTTGGTAAGTTGATATAATTTGTATGTTGTTAGTTTATCATTCTCTTGTATTTCATTATTTCATCAATGGTTTGATTACCAAAGTGGGGTTTGACCAAGGGGAACCCATCTTTGCTAACCCTCAACCATTTTTCCCCTCTTGCATGTGTGTTTGAAGACTTTTGTGTGTAGATTTAACAAGAATTTAGGTGTCGAAGATTGGTCAACAAGTCAACTAGGTGCTTCAAGTCAAATAAACTCTATTTCAAGCTTGGAGAAGGTTTTCTATCCATTTCCTATAGAATTGACTTTGGCAACCTAATAAGCATACATTTCTAGATCTAAGGTTGTAGAGTTCTCTCCTAATTTCTTAGAATTTTGGGTGAGGACTAATTAACCACCAGTGGCGAATGAGTGCCACCTTAAGACTAAAAATCTAGAGTTTGTCAGATTCTAGATCCCGACAATCAAAAACTTGTTCCTAGCAATTTTTCACCAGTAGTGGGACTAATTAGCCACCCTAGGCGAATGAGTCCCACTATTGATTTTCTATAACTTCATACAACATTCAGACAATTCTAGATTCCTTAAATCTTTCCCAAGAGCACTCTATTCCATCCCATTTCTTTATGTTCTGCATTAATTCATCTTTTAGTTCATTGTTTGCATATCACAGTGTGTTTTCCAGCATAGTTTAAATCTTCATTTTGCATTCATATTTCAACCTTCTAGATCACTTAATTGCACTTAGTTCACTTCATTTAGCTTAGATAACATCACATAACTTAATTTGAATGAACCCCTTAGCATTTTTGGCCCTACCTCTCTCCTTTTAGGTGAAAAACCATAGAAGAGCTAGAGAAGTGCATAGGTGCCAAAAATCTATAGTTCAAATAATGACCAATTCATTAGTAAAAGTCTGCATAAGATCTTTCTTATCAACAATATCTATCACCATCAAGGGAAGATCTGATGTGCTTGCTTGAGCGGTGGGATACTCATTAGTAGGTTGTGGGGTGACCAGCTTTAATTGTCTTGCAAGAATGCTTGGATTGGCTTCTTCCCGATGGCCATCAAAGATTTCTACAAATATTGGCATTGGTAGTTGAGGTAGAAGCTTCCCAACATCAATCCAATTATTCTCTATGTGTACCACCACCTCGTATGCATCAGGCAAGATATCCCCTCCCATGGAGGTTATCATGATTATAATATTTGACTTAAAGGCCTTTAGATAGAACATGAATGTCATCGCAATCTAGGGTTGAGTAGTCATGACAATCCTTTGCTAGGTCTTGTGTAGCCTAGTGCTAAAGTAGCTCATGGCTTCGTGCAGAGCCCTTTTGATGGTAATTAGTTGTTGCAATAGCGAGGAATGGTCTCCTTTTTCTGAGAATCTTTCGAACAGGTGTTGTTTGAGTTGTTCCCAGGAAATGATGGAACTTGAGGCCGAAGATCGATACCAAACTTGATCCTTCCCCTTAAAAGAGGTGGCTAGTAGTCTCAATGCAATGTTTTCCTCTAATATGCTATGTACCCTACATACCTCTACTATATTTTGAAGGTGTTCAAAAGGGGTTTTAAAATCTTCTCCAAAGAATCTTTGAATAGCCTTGAGGGCATTAGCAGGTATGGCAGGCCATACATCTAGGGGTGTGGGTGGTTGTAGTGGACTACCACTATCCCATATTACAAAATTTCTAGGAGCAGGGGGAGGTAAATGAGCCATGGAGAAAAGATTCCTATGAATCGGATATATAGGAAATCTTATTTTGAAGTTTAAGCCTTCAGATGGAGTAGGTAAAGCTCTAGATACTGGGCTCTGACTTCTCACTCTATTACTCCTTACAAGTGATACAAAACCTGTAAGTCTTCTCCTTCTAGGGATTGAGGTAGGTAATTGAGAGTACTGGAAGTTTCCTCTTGTTTGGACTTTGGGCATGAAACTTCCAGTTTCCTTCCTTAGCCTGATTCAAGAAGTATTTGTGACTTCTAATTAGGCATTTGGAAAAAAATTGGTCCCATCGAGAATACTAGAAAAAGAACTATTGATCATCAAAGCTTACGCTTCTCTAACAGTCTTATGGGAAATTTAGCAAGTGGGGGACAAATTGTGTCTCACTAAATACCTCTAGGTTTTTTATAGAAAGTCGACTCTTCTTTTTTTTTTTGGATAAGGGGAGAAAGAAATGTAAACATAAAACATAA
>VDFB02285847.1:0-14717 GCA_007258455.2 Sequoia sempervirens
CATGAAAGGAGCTGTCTTAGAATTATTAGGGGGATACTTGGATAAAGAATTGGAAGCACAATTGGATACTATAAATCCTCCTTTTTGTACGACATAGCTTGGGATGCAATATCTTTCAATTTTTTATTTTTTTCCTTTAAACCAGTTTGTTGTGACTAAAAATCATTGAGGGATAAGCAGACACACCACATAAAGAGTTGAGCAAGTTGCAATTATTTCAGGACATGTAAATGGCAAAGGTAAATTGTATGACATGGGCCATACTTGGCATACAAAAGTAGAAAGAAAGACTGGTTACTACTTTCAGCACAGGTCAACTCTAAAGGCTAGTGAATATGACCTTGGGACTTGCATTGGCATTTCATAAAATTAACCAGAGAGGAATATACTGCATTAGCAATCAAGAGAAATTCCTTTCTCTATAATCAACTGGACAAGAGAGACCAATTAATTCAAAAATAAATTATTTTAAAGCTTTTAAAAAATTCTTAACTCATCACAAATGAGACTTACAGGAACTTCTTGATACTGATCTCTTTCACTCGCTGCTTTCAGCTTTGCAGATGTCTCCTTCACTAAATAACAGTTCCGCCCATATTTTCAACCTCAGACTTGCAAAAACTCAACACATACAAATTTGACTTGGACGCAGCAAAACTCAGCAATTCTTAACTCATCTTCCTAATAGAAAGAAATGAATCACTTAAATGGAAGGTGGCTGTCATTAGCAAGTCAACAATCAAACATAACAATTAAGACATAAACATAACAAATTTCTTCAACCTCCATATAGACTTGTACAAACCAGTCCACCATGAATGCATAACAAGGAATTCGACCAAGGCAACAAATATGAAGATACATATAAGGCAAGGAACAAATCAACAAACCAATGATATGCAGGTCAACAAAAGCACCATTCAAAACCATAACAAGGATATCTCAAATTGGCAGTCAATTGATTGGTTGGGTTCGTTGTATGAGTCACAACTGTTATAGGAAGTGACTTAGAGTCAAAGAACGATTTTGATATCGATAGCCTAAATGAGTTGTAATTGTAGGAGATCTAGTTGTTGACAATTGTATATTTTTATATCCATAATCTTACTATTATGCTTATTGTTGGGCATTTTGTCATTTTGTAGCCTTGGGGCTTTTTGTCATAATGAAAACAACAAAATTTTAATTTTGTATGACTGCCATATTTGAATCAATGAATATCAAACATTGGGCATTAATCTCAAATTTGATGCATTATGTGAAGGTATAAACTTAAACTTAATATCATGTATAGCTAAATTTGTAAAAATTCGAATTTACATATATGTAGGGCTCATTAGAGGCACGTATGATGCAAGAGTGTACCTGCATGATTAACAATTAAGAACTAAAAACTCCAGGTTGTTGGAATAAACCAAGGAAATTCAAGTTGATGCAATCATGTAATTTAGAGACCTATCAGAAAATATGTGGGAAATGTTGAGCCCTATGGAGAGAGTTTTGGGATCCATCACTGTGCACTACAATGAAGTTCTCTAAATAATGACCTCTAAATGGGTGAAAAGTAGAAAGCATCTCTTACTGGACATAACAATGGATCTATAAGGATATAAAAATGGCCAATGTATAGGATAACAAAGTAAAAGATAGTTGAGCCAGGGGCTAAATGCAAGGCAATATATTACAGACAGTTAAGTTGAGAGCTAAACGCAGAGCAATATAACAAGCATGCAATGAAAAATCAGGCCTACATAAATGAGAGAGGTAGGGTTAGAGCGACTTACTAAGGATCAACCTGTAGGTGCACTAACCTACCCCTTGGCATAAGCACTTATGTAGAGATTGACGTAAAATTGATCTAGTTTTATACTTCATGGCATTCGCCTACTTCTTTGATGCTTTAGAAGGTTTGGGGATGGTATGGCACATCTTGGAACATTCTTAGGCAGAGGAGATATCGTTCCAAGTTTGGTTATGCTCACTATTGACCTCATAAATGCAGTTGTGTTGCAACGGAAAAATCGATATTTATATGAAATCAAAAGTTGAATATAGTTGCATATTTGGAATCCTCTTGAAAAGTTATGCAATTTCAAAAATAAACAGCACCTCATTACAAGTCCTTATGCAAAAAGTTATGGCTTTCAAAATAATTGAATCAAAGAGGGCTGATGAAGTGGCGAACTTGTCATAGGAATGGGGAACACATGTTCACCATTTTGTTGGAAGCAAAGATTTTGCCATTTGCCACTATGCAAAAAGCGGCAAACTCATTCTACACAGTTGTTAGTGATATTTCAAGTTCCAAAATTCAAATTTAGCAATTTCTTCTTCTCCTAGGTCATCATTTTGACTTCCTTCATGCTTGGGAATCTATAAATAATAGGTTTAAGGTCGACTTGAGAATAGATTGAGGTTTTGGAGTCTTATATCTCGTGTTGGGAGCTATTTGTGAGTTCAGTTCTCAAATTTTGATTGTGTTGGAACGGGGAGTTTATTGGAGAGTTGCAAATTGGTCTTATTGCATATGATTGCATATTTGGATTCCTATTTGAGTTCAGTTATGTTGAATCATAGAATCAAATGTTGAATATGATTGCACATTTGGATTCCTATCAAAAAGCTGTGCAATTTCCAAAAAAAACGGCACTTCATTTCGAGTCCATATGCAAAAGTTATCCAAGAGATGGTGAGTGCTAAATGTGATCTTTCTATCCCCTTGGAAAGTGGTGAGGTCGAGGTGTTCAAAGGGTTGGGCTAGTATAGTGGTGGTTTGGGTCATTCCTTGAGAAGAGGCGGCCGTCTTCCAAAAAAAAAGTTCAGAGAGTTGGGAGATGGACTCTGCCCCCTACTGGCATTTTAAAGATTAATACAGATGGCTCCTCCAAGGGTAATCATGGGCATGCTGGAATTGGAGGAGTTGGGAGAGACAACTCTAGGACTATGTCTTTCCTCTTCTCCATTTATAAGGGTCAGCACTCTAACAACCTCATGGAAGGCCTTGTTATCCTCATCACTCTTGAAAAAGCTTGTGATCTTGGTTGGTGTAAAATTATCTGTGAATCAGATTTCCAGATTCAGGTTCATACGTTGAATGATAAGAGATTAGAAGGGGCTAACTAGCAGTTGGCAGTGGTGGTGCGGCAGATTCTTTGCCTGAGTACTTCTTTGGAGTTTGTTTCCCTTGTCCATATCCCGCGAGAGTGGAACAAGGTTGCTGACTGTTTGGCTAAATGGTCCTCTAAGCACATGGGGTATTGGAGAGTTGAAGACTAGGAGCATCTTTCCCAGGAGCAGTACCAAAGTTTAAATAGGATGGTTTTCGAGGATAGGGATGGTTAATGGTCTACAGCGATTGGGTCTGTTGTGTTCTGGAATCCCCGATGGGGGTGATTTCTGATGTCTAGGTTGGTTTTTCTCTTGGCCTAAGTGGCCTTGATTGCTATGTATGATCTCATTCTATTGATTTAATAAATTTTTGCCCTCTTTATTTTTATTTTTTTAGAAAAAAACATTCACTAATCATGTTGTCATGGTCAAAATTAGATCCTCACACAAAGGAGAAAGCTAATTTGTGCGTCACTGCAATTCTCAAGAGAATGCCTCCAATCATAGGGCAACCAACAAAATGTGTTGGGATTGTGCTATAGTCATAGAAAACATCAAAAAATCATGTATAACTGCATTGAAAACATACCCAACACCAAAACCGTGTTGTTAAATGCATTTTATATGCATGCAATTCAAAAAACACCAGTTTTTTCAGTCAACTCATGGATTTTTGCCTATAAAGCCCTCTAACTTGTTTTTTGACATTTTAGGAAGTTGATGATCCTATTTTTATGTTATTTTCTTAATATAAAGTTAGGCATGCCTGTAATGTGAGATTCGGCCTATGAAGTAAGTCTTATAAGGTATCAATGTGTAAAGAGCCTTGCTATTTCTGATACAATTTTTCTGATTTCGTGCCTTTAAATTTACTTCAATTATCTGTCCTGAATGTTGCTATAACTGTTATAATGTTCTGTATGTAACTTTCCTTGAAACAGAGAATTTGGAGTTCGACTGTTTGATTTGAAGGGAGCTCATTTGTTTGTTGTCAATAATAGCTGTCAAAAATGGTCCGATATAGAAACGCGAAATCACCAACTACGAAACCCCTGTTTGCCTCCCTTGAGAATTTACATTGAATACTGGGTGTGCAACTGTTGCATCTGATTTACGGTTTCTATTATGTGCTTATTTGGTTTATAGATGATTACCCACAGGATGTTTTGGGAGCTTACCAACCTGACGGCTTTAATTAAAAACCATCCACGAGGGGTGCTATACAAGTGTATTTTCACGTTCATATGGCGGATTTGGGGTGCAGTGCAAATTGGCACATTCAAAGACATTGCTTACAAAAATAGTAAATAAGGAGTTATAGCATGCATTAGATTAAATAACTTACCGAGACTGTAACTGTTGACAGTCAAAAAATGATCCAGGGGATGAGACATCATTACTCATTGTCTAGTGAACATCCAGTGCTATTAACTCCATGACTGGTTTACAATATTTTAATGATCAGGAATTTTATACGGGATAGCAAATACTCCAAAATAATCAGACATGGACCATTTAAACATTCCCTGGCTTGAACCATCTACAGCAATGTATATTAAACAAATAGTGTAGCACACAGAATGTAAGGTCTTGCCCACAAAAACGAGCAGCAGCCTAGGGACTTAAGGAAATTAAATATGGAACTGAGAATCAGAAGTATGTAGAAGGTATCGATTGTCCAGACCTGATATAAACGTTGTCTTAACATGAGAGAGTCTTTGAGAGGGTCACTTCACTCACATCTGTACAAAGCTTTCATTATCCTTCAGCAAACGCCCTGATAACTTCATTCAGCAACCATGACTAAGCGGCAGCATGAACAAAGCCAACATTCAGGAGTAAACGCGTTTTTTTGCAATCCGCCCAGGTATCTCCAACACACGCATTCTGCAGATATATCTTGCTTGTAGAAAGTGCGCCTAAGATCTTAGGATAGAGCCACGCCTCCAAAAGAGTGAAACATAACCCAAAATCGGCACCAATGCAGCAAGGTTACCACAATGAATGATGACGCAAAAATGCGAAGCCGCGCTTAGAATCCCATTCGAACAACACTCTTCAAAATGTCACCCGTAGCTGATATGATATTAAGAAATTTCTTCCCCAAATCTGAATTTGTTCCAGCTAGGCGATGATGTTTCACATCCAAAACTGGATCTGCAGGTCTTCAAAACCCTAAGGCAAGAACTCGAGCTCTCCCGTGGTAAGCAATTTTTCAAAGGTTGAAAGGTGCGAATGAATCCCTTCATTTTTCCTTTTTACTCATTTCCCTTCCAAAGAAGTCCGATAAAGTGACTTATTTTATTTCTTTTAAATTGCTCACAAAAGTTTAAGTGACTTTCCAAAGTCCAATTCTTTTAACTATTCGCCCTTAGTCACTTTTATCATTTAATAAAGTCACTTAGCAAAAGATTTAATTAATTATTTAATATCACCCTTGAGAGAATAGGTGATAAATAAACAATTAACAAAATGACTCCCTGACTCCATCAGTTGCCTTCGGGAGTTAAAAAGGCAACAAGGCCCGTTGAGTGGCTAGCTAGAAGGGGACATTACACAATGCCTCTTTGGGGCCTCAAGTCTCAAAGGTGTGTGAATGCGAGTTCATGTCTCTTTAAGTATGCCTAGTGGCTGTCATAACCCTCATTGCATTAGGCTGCCAAATCTGCAAGTGTTGTTACTGGTAAGATAGTTCTGGTGGTAATGTCCATAGGATTGTACACAAAACAATGCCCAGCAGATCAAATGATATTTATAGACACTGATTTGTCTTCTTAAAAGCATGATTTTATGACAATGGTGTTAGCATGCTCATAACCCAATCTCTATACCGTGATGCCTCCATAGCTTGAGACGAACATTACCAATCAAAAATTCAGCATGTGATCATGGTCAATTGAGCCAATTGAGCCAAATCCATTGCCAACATACAACACAGTTCTATATTGTTTGTATACAAAGCATCATTGCATTGGTTTCCTGGAAGTCGCAGTTTTGAGTCTCAATCTAGTTTTGAGAATCCAAATTGAAGGCAAATAGGCATTAATTGAAGTGTTTGAACTTTGGACATTGTTTCTCTTTCTACGCACTCTATTTGGCATGAAATAAATTTTGCAATTATTTTCTGTTTTTCATAAGTATTTTAGCATCTTTTAATTTGTTGTGTTTTTCCCATTTTAAACCCATGTAATTGGATTCCATTTATAATCTTATACCTTAGGCTTGTGGTGTCATTGTCGTTTATGTATAATGAGACTATGGATTTTACATTGGGGAAGGGACCTTCAAGTGTACATGGATGGCACTTAGAGGTGTGTGGGAAGAATTGGTTGGGGTGACGTTAGGATTAGGAGGGAAGGGAGAGCCTACGATAGGTGTAGAAAGGACTTGTTGGATTTTAGGGTTAGCAGCATTAATCGTGCAAAGGTAAACAAAGGAGTTACGAGTATCAAAAACTTTGTCGGCAGCATGTTTGTTTTTATTCCTAATGAGAAATGCATGGCTTTGGGTTGTGGGAATTGCTCAAATGTAAATCTAAGATGGTATTGGTGCTTAACTTGACAGTGCTTCTTTTACAGTTTTGAAGGAAAAGGAGCAGACTTTTTATTAGGTTTTAGGTTCTAAGGCCATCAAGAAGATTTAAATAAGCCATGGCCATCCATATTATGTTGGGTTTTGTTAGCTAGACTCTTCCATCTTTTTATGGGCAATCTCATGTTTGGACTGCTTAGCATTCACAAAATTTAATAATATTACTAGGATTATCACTAGGGGGAATGGTAGTTTGAAATTCTTAAAATAAAAGCATTGATTAGTTGCTAAAATCCAAGGATGGAATGGGGAGGAAGTTGTTTTGATCTAAAGCATTTACAATAAGGGTTTTGGAGAAACATTTAGATGCAACGTATTGGTTAGCGTTAATCCATTCTTGCAAAGATTATTGCAAAAATTAATAGAACACAATATTTTAATACTCTGTTAATTAACAAGATAATTATTACAAAGAGGCTCATCTCCTTATATAGAGATTGGAGAAGAAACCACCCAAACAGATAAACATTACATGACTCACTTAAAGCTAAAAACCGAATCTAGAAAAAATGGAAAGAAAACACTTGCCACTAAGGTGGCTTTCCTACAACTGTAAGCCTTATCTTTCAATAATTTAATATTATTCTAATACCCCCCTAAGGCTTACTTCACCGAAAACATAACATAACAAACTAAAAACACTAAACCATGAATATGTCATTCTTTAGAAGCTTTTCTTTAAAAACAGACCATGCAGCAGGTAGAACTCCATCAAGCTGCCTCGAACCTTCGTAAAGGTGTAGCTCCTAAGCTAAATTCCCAAGTTCTTAGATTACCACCTCCTCGAACTCCCAAATCAAAAATCTCCCAAACCATTGGACAACAATCCATGTTGAGCTACTTCACTAAGATCCATCAAGTTGTCTCATAACCCTCATAAGGGTATGACTCCCAAGATCATAGACTCCCAAGCTAACTTGGCAACCATCCATTTTGAGTTTTATCTACATTGTCTTCCTACTTGTCTTCAAAGTGTGGACTTCTTAAAATACGAGCAATTCATCTTCGCATAATAATCCTTCCAGACTCTCCTAGAAGTGCATCTAAAGGATCTTCAACATAGCAACAAAGTGTGTCATCATTAACTTCAAGAAGCGCCTCAACACATTTTACTTCAAGATATCTATAGACAAAGGGCATGGTTGTCCAACCTTCTAAGTTTGCTCCATCTTCATTGTGATGATCATTCAAAGTAACTCCAACGGAAAGAACATTGAATGATGCAATTATTAGAGTCAGTGTTGCTACTACCCTCATTGCAAAAGTAGAACTCTTCCTTTCATACAAACTGACTTCATTAGCCTCGTTATGTTGTGTAGGCTAATTCTGCACTTTAAGCATATTCAACAAAGTGATCTTCCCCACAATGTCAAGAGTCAAGACCCAAAAACAAAATCTTGGCCTCCTTTTGCTACAAGCCCATTGTGGCCCAATCAAACAGAAATATCTTCATTCCCATGCACACATTTCAAGGATACACTACAAACTATAGATAATCTACATAAAAATGTCACACAGAACATCCACTGCAATCCATAAGCTAGCCAAGCTAAAAAATTATAATAAAAGAAATACTCAGAACTTTAAACACCATGAATCCTTCACATGCAAGTTATTTTGCATGAAAATTCCTACACGATTCTTTGAACAAAAAATCTGCCCACACAAAAAAAGCCAACCTGTGAATTAACCTTAAAACCCTCACGAGTTTTTCCACAAGATTCAACTTCGTATCATGTGACTCCCTGCTCTATTACCATATTGCAAAAGTTAATAGAACACAATATTTTAATATTCTATTAATTAACAGAATAATTATTACAAAGAGGTTCATCTCCTTATATAGAGATTGGAGAAGAAACCTGTCATGTCCCCGAAATCATACCATTTAGATAACAAAGAAGCATATCTAAAATTATTAACCATTTGATGTCGTTATAATTATAATTGTCAAAGACAATATTATAATTATAAAAATTATAAATAACGTTATGAATATTAGAATAATATTATAATATAATGGATATTAAATAAATATAAAGTATAAATATAAAATAATATTATAATAATGATTACAAATATAATGGGTATTATAATATTTGTAAGAAAATCATTATGGAAATAATACTAAATAATTGTCTGTATTTGAATACCCACTCGCACAAGGTCTGAATACAAGAAGTAAAGGCTCAATATCATATCTCCTCCAGTCTTCATTATTAAAGGTGCTAAATTAATTAAAACCCTTATATCACCACCACACTTAAACACATAGCAAGTATCGTACATGACTGTCATCGGGCCCTTAGGAAACATACATTATCACCACAAGGTATGAAATTGGCTTTTGAAAAGTCCATGGGTTGCACCAGATCGAACCTGTATTCTCCAATGTGGCCATATAAGGAGTAATTGTCTACATTCAATACTATCGGACTTGTGCTCTGAAGACTACCGCCACCCATAGTTGGAATAAGCTGCCAAAAACTGAAGAATGCGTGAGGGAAAGGATCGACTCAGGAGCAAGAAGGGAACCTGAAGAAATAAGCTTATCACTGTCCAAAGGCAATTAGACATAAGCAGCAACAACTAAAAGATAACATGTATTAAGGTAAAGCTATGTATCGAATTATTAGTAAAGAAATTAATAAAGTATCAAAGGTGTGCCTTTTGCTAAGAGACAGACCATATAATTAAATAGAAGGCTATGTGATTCCATATTGAGGAGGCAGTGCTTATTAATAAAAGGTGTAATTATATTTTTCAAAAGAGTGATTAAGTTTTTTATTAGAGGCCACGACAACTTTCAAGAAGGGACGCATCCTTTGAGAAAGGGAGACGCATTCCCAATGAAAAGACATGCTCCTTAATGGGATATAAACTAAGGTGGAAAGTGGAATCAGAAGACATTGAATGAAATGGAATAGAATATGCAGTGACATGTATATCTCTTTAATAGACGGAACAAGAAGGCAATATACAGAAGGATATTGAAATATATATCAGGATAGAGATTTCAGGAAACAATTTACAGATTCATGAATGGAATAGAGATTAGAATAGAATTAATTAAAAGAAGACAAGTCACAAGAATAATATACACTGAACAACAGACCATTTAAAGCATCAGACATTCAGCCAAAACTTGAGTCATAGAATATTATAGGATAAAGGACCAAACACAACGGCTGGGGAGGATATAGAAAAGGATCAATCAGTATTAGAGTGAAGAGCAATGAGAATAAAATATGTATATAAAGGTTATCCAAGGAAAATCTAACAGAACTTAGCAATGGGGTGAATAGAAATATATATATAAGAGAACAATAAATATATGAAGAAATACAAATCGTGAAGTGTGGAAGGATAGAGAAAGTAAGAAATATATTCTGAGTTTAAGGCAGATATAAAAAGAGTCAATAAATATGGATCTGTATCCAGAAAAGGCAGCAACTAAGAATACAACCAGTGATTAGGGTGCAGTGACCATTGACTTGGGGAAGAAGAAGTAAGAGATCTACTGACAAATAAGATATTCAGTTTGTATTAAGATGGGAGATTTGTAAAAGGAATACAATGAAGGGGAGTTTAGGGAATATTTTCAGATATAAGGATATAAGCAGAGAAATCAAATGGAAAGAGGAATATATTCTGCAAAAGGAATAATTCTAATAAAGAATATTCTTTGGAAAGCTGATCACAAAGAATAGCAGCAACTGTGGTCTAAACAGGGGCCTACTCACACTATAAACATCCCCAAAACCAAGGTGATCACTTGGGATTGATAAATCAGGACAAGATTTAGGGTTTCCCAAAAAGGGGACATTACAAAACCACCCAAATAGATGAACATTACATGACTCACTTAAAGCTAAAAAGCAAATCTAGAAAAAATGGAAAGAAAACACTTGCCACTAAGGTGGCTTTATTACAACTGTAAGCCTTATCTTTTAATAATTTAATATTATTCTAATAAAGATTTCCAAAGGATTTGAGATGAACGGTGGGATCATTAAAGCCATCATAGGTTATAAAAGGAGTGACAGAGCTCATTAACCTTCTGCCATTTATGCAAAAAGTTTGTTTTTACTATTGGGACTTTGTTAAAATGTGCAAGTCTGTATGCTCTATGTTGTAAGCCTTGTAAAACCTTATTAAAAGACCTTTGAATGCTTCTACTAAAGCCTTGGATGTTGTTGCCTTGCACTTTATCTAATTCATTGATGACTTGTTCTCAATAAAAACCCTTTCACTTAAGTGCCTCATTTACATTGTAGTCTTACCATCAACCGATTTTATGGTTATCAAACCCCAGCTAAAACCATTTGCATTCAACTCCCCACAACTCGCAAGCCATTTTAAGTTTGTTAAACCTTTTGGAAATGTGCTTTATGTTCTAATTCACCATTGACTTGAAATATCCCACATAAGATTTGCCCTAAAAATTTGATTTGCAAACTCAGAATTCTGCCCTAATTTTCTGCACTTTAGTTTTTTGCTCAAAACCCTGAATTCTGATTTGAATTTTCTGATTTCAACAAGCATGAACAACAAACAAATATGCTTCCAAATACTTCAACAAATAAGCAAATATATCTATCTTATCAACCATGAACATAACCAGCAACGAACAGCAATAGAATGATCATTGAAACATGATAGAAGTCTGATTTTCAAATTGTCCAAACTGCTGCTACAAAATCAGAATTATTGTCGATGCAAGTACATCACAAAATGGGCTCAAACATGCCCAGAATTATTTCAGAAGTTTGCTGCTATAAATCAGTCCTAAACACATATCAAAATGCATAGAAAATGATGCTCCAAATGAACCCTAGCTGGGTGAACTATTCCAGCTCTGCTAAGATGCAAAAATGTGTGCAAAATATGAATGATGATGCCTCAAAAACCTACCAAAAAGGTGACGTTAAGTCTGCTGCTAGGGTTTGGGGATTTGAAACCCTAATCAATGAAAAAGTGGCCTCCAAGAACCAATTTGCCCTCCACAAATGCAGGAATCCACTTAGGTCTAACCTAATGCAAGGAAATACACCAAAATGCCAAGAAATGGATCCTCCAAGGGTGGCACACAAGTCTACTCCGAATGCTACTCCAAAAGATGTTAAATTTTGCTCAATGGTGACGATCTAAGGCTGCTCCAAGATGGCAAATAGGTCTGCTCCAATCTGATGCAAAAATCAAACCCTAAAACTCCTCAAAATTCCCAAATTCGCCCTCCAATGGAAGTAGCCCTTCTCCTACAATGTAGTGCTCCAACCTAGGGCCAAAACCTTAGCTTCAATGTAGCACAAACACCACAAATCTGCTCTCCCAAGTCTGATCTAAAATCTGATCTGCAATTCGCTCTTCCATTCCACGAATATCTCCAATGAAGTGCAAGTAGACCTCCGTTATGAAGCCTTCCCAAGATGAACTAGGTTTTCGTCCAATTCACCTTATATCCTCAAGGGTTTTCGTCCTTGGAATATAATGCAAATAAATTGCAAACCAAAGGAATAAGATAATATGCTGATTGATGATTTGAAATGCCTCAAAGACCTTATATTTATACTTTTTTTCCTTCTCCTCACAAGCTGGCCAACCTAGGCTTATTTTCTATATTTTTTATTGTTTTTTTTTTATTCCTCAAGAGGGCCGACCCAACTTGAGCGCCCAATTTCCCCTTTAAAATTTGAAATATTTTCCCTCTTATTTTCTCAATTAGGGCGCACCACTTAGGGCCCACCTTCATAACAAAATTATAAAAATATTTTGGCTCCACAACAAATAATAATAAATTATGGAAAATTAATTCCCAAGTCCGCCCAGCCAAACAAAAATTAATTGAGCCATAAAAGAACTATTTCCAATTATTCAAGGCTCAAACCAAATATTCAAGGACATTACATGACTTGCCAGTTGTAGTGATTGAATCATTTAAGTTGTTCCACCAATTAGAAGTAACCAACAACTATTTTTGTGGATTGGCCTCTTCATTGTTGGTTATGGCCCTTCCATCTCTATCTTTAAGCCCCTAGCCCACAAAGTCTATAGCAGTAAGCATGTTACATTAATGCTTTACTGAAGGGGGTGCACCAGTATCCATGTGGCTACCTTTCATTGGTTTGAGAGATCCAATGTGGAGCCTCATGGTGTCCAAGCATGTTGTCCACGTGTATCCATGGCTACCTTTCATTGGTTTAGTTGCACTTTGTGCACCCAAATTCTGCAAAAACCGGAGTTAACCCTAACCTTTCAAAGAAGCCCTAAACCGCAAAGATGGCTCCAAAGAGAGCCCCTACTTGAGACGTTATAGAGATTATCCCTTGAGCCTTGAAAAAGGCTAAAAGATCCACAAATAAAGGAATAATTGCTGAACCATTTGAGGATACAAAAGGAGGAATCCGAAATGCTAAAACCCTACAACCCAGCCAAACATTATTCATAACTCTGTATGAGAAAGGCTTCATGAAAAGGCCACTAAGCAATACTTGGATCTTGGATTTGGCCAACTTGATCATTCCCAACTATTTCTCTACCCCAAAGATTGTTGAGTAGACAAAAAAAGATAAGATGAGAAGACCAGGACAATAAAGGATGTTGAGAGGAATGTGGTTTTCACCTTGAATAAGGACTTTTTCCAAAGAGTTTGGTTTGAACCCATCAACCAAGATTCCCCTCACATTGAGAACTCTAGCCCTAGAGTATAAAAAGGATAGGTATAGTTATTGGTTAAAATGGCTTCTCATCACAAGCTCAATAAGGTACCTCGTAAATTAGAAACAACCCTAGAGGAAGAGGTAGAGCAACTTGATATGGATAAATTCAAAGGGTACTATAAAGATATATACCAAGCACTATCCCAAGACATGGGGATTGATGTTCAACCAAAAATATCACAAGGAGCCACAGTTTTTGCTAGTGCTATTTAGAGTCCACATATGAATAGGCTATTTAATTATGAGGAGTACCTAGCCCAGAAGATGCATGATAATTTTTCAAATTTCAAGAAGTCAAGGGCAAAAAAGACCTTAATGACATGTTCAATTATACATCCACAATGCTCCATCTATTTGTATGTGTTGGTCAAAGATTGGGATGATAAACTAGGAATCAAGCATACATCCCAAAATCTCATTGATGATCAAGTTAAACTAGAATAAATGTGGTCAATCCACATAGACAAACATCGTCAGCATTCTCAATATAATGTTTTTGGGGCCCACTTTGTATTAAACCAAAGGGAACTATCAAGAACAACTAGGGCGACTAGTTTTCTTCTTTAATATTATGCATTGATAAGGATGTGTGGAATTATAGTGGTCCCTTACATATTGCCTTGCATTGTACCAGACACGGTTGCCTTGATAGAGGCTAGAAGACAAATGTGTTCAGCAGATAAATAACACTTCAAAGACCCCTGCAAGAAGGATTTTCTCCTTGCACAAATCAAAATTGATGATTTCACTATTTGGGGAAGAGAAAGGTTTGACAAAGTTTCCAAATTTATCCATCTCCTCAACATACTCATGGATGTGCTGAAGCTGAGATATTATGACCCTAAAAGATTCATCCATCATCTAAGGAAAGAACAGAACAGGTATGGATGCCAGCATGAATAAAAATGAGGCAGAAGACCTAATCAGAATTATGTTGATAATATAAATAAAAAGATCAAGAGAAATGGGTGGGTAATCATCAATTCAGCTGAAAGAATAAGAAGAATGCAAGACTCATCCTATCT
This sequence comes from Sequoia sempervirens, assembly GCA_007258455.2. NCBI lineage: Eukaryota > Viridiplantae > Streptophyta > Pinopsida > Cupressales > Cupressaceae > Sequoia > Sequoia sempervirens. Next base: position 14,444 of record VDFB02285847.1, read on the forward strand.
TGGGGCCTTGCCTAATGTGACTAACAAGATTGAAAAAATGAAGATATTGCTAGGCAATATTTAAACGGTTGGGAAAGTACCAAAAAGTGTGGCGCCTGCAAAGAGGGAAGATCAATTCAAAGCAGTGTTCCACGAGGACGCATCCCCCCCCCCGAAAAAAACCCCGCGTTTCCTAGACGGGGATGTCTCGGAGACTTGGGAACTTGGGGGGGGACGTCCCCCCACCAGCCCACCACCAGGACCACCATCCCACCACCAGTGTCGTTGTCTCCAA
>VDFB02285848.1:0-19767 GCA_007258455.2 Sequoia sempervirens
AATATTCAAGGACATTACATGACTTGCCAGTTGTAGTGATTGAATCATTTAAGTTGTTCCACCAATTAGAAGTAACCAACAACTATTTTTGTGGATTGGCCTCTTCATTGTTGGTTATGGCCCTTCCATCTCTATCTTTAAGCCCCTAGCCCACAAAGTCTATAGCAGTAAGCATGTTACATTAATGCTTTACTGAAGGGGGTGCACCAGTATCCATGTGGCTACCTTTCATTGGTTTGAGAGATCCAATGTGGAGCCTCATGGTGTCCAAGCATGTTGTCCACGTGTATCCATGGCTACCTTTCATTGGTTTAGTTGCACTTTGTGCACCCAAATTCTGCAAAAACCGGAGTTAACCCTAACCTTTCAAAGAAGCCCTAAACCGCAAAGATGGCTCCAAAGAGAGCCCCTACTTGAGACGTTATAGAGATTATCCCTTGAGCCTTGAAAAAGGCTAAAAGATCCACAAATAAAGGAATAATTGCTGAACCATTTGAGGATACAAAAGGAGGAATCCGAAATGCTAAAACCCTACAACCCAGCCAAACATTATTCATAACTCTGTATGAGAAAGGCTTCATGAAAAGGCCACTAAGCAATACTTGGATCTTGGATTTGGCCAACTTGATCATTCCCAACTATTTCTCTACCCCAAAGATTGTTGAGTAGACAAAAAAAGATAAGATGAGAAGACCAGGACAATAAAGGATGTTGAGAGGAATGTGGTTTTCACCTTGAATAAGGACTTTTTCCAAAGAGTTTGGTTTGAACCCATCAACCAAGATTCCCCTCACATTGAGAACTCTAGCCCTAGAGTATAAAAAGGATAGGTATAGTTATTGGTTAAAATGGCTTCTCATCACAAGCTCAATAAGGTACCTCGTAAATTAGAAACAACCCTAGAGGAAGAGGTAGAGCAACTTGATATGGATAAATTCAAAGGGTACTATAAAGATATATACCAAGCACTATCCCAAGACATGGGGATTGATGTTCAACCAAAAATATCACAAGGAGCCACAGTTTTTGCAAGTGATATTTAGAGTCCACATATGAATAGGCTATTTAATTATGAGGAGTACCTAGCCCAGAAGATGCATGATAATTTTTCAAATTTCAAGAAGTCAAGGGCAAAAAAGACCTTAATGACATGTTCAATTATACATCCACAATGCTCCATCTATTTGTATGTGTTGGTCAAAGATTGGGATGATAAACTAGGAATCAAGCATACATCCCAAAATCTCATTGATGATCAAGTTAAACTAGAATAAATGTGGTCAATCCACATAGACAAACATCGTCAGCATTCTCAATATAATGTTTTTGGGGCCCACTTTGTATTAAACCAAAGGGAACTATCAAGAACAACTAGGGTGACTAGTTTCCTTCTTTAATATTATGCATTGATAAGGATGTGTGGAATTATAGTGGTCCCTTACATATTGCCTTGCATAGTACCAGACACGGTTGCCTTGATAGAGGCTAGAAGACAAATGTGTTCAGCAGATAAATAACACTTCAAAGACCCCCACAAGAAGGATTTTCTCCTTGCACAAATCAAAATTGATGATTTCACTATTTGGGGAAGAGAAAGGTTTGACAAAGTTTCCAAATTTATCCATCTCCTCAACATACTCATGGATGTGCTGAAGCTGAGATATTATGACCCTAAAAGATTCATCCATCATCTAAGGAAAGAACAGAACAGGTATGGATGCCAGCATGAATAAAAATGAGGCAGAAGACCTAATCAGAATTATGTTGATAATATAAATAAAAAGATCAAGAGAAATGGGTGGGTAATCATCAATTCAGCTGAAAGAATAAGAAGAATGCAAGACTCATCCTATCTTGGGGCCTTGCCTAATGTGACTAACAAGATTGAAAAAATGAAGATATTGCTAGGCAATATTTAAACGGTTGGGAAAGTACCAAAAAGTGTGGCGCCTGCAAAGAGGGAAGATCAATTCAAAGCAGTGTTCCACGAGGACGCATCCCCCCCCCCGAAAAAAACCCCGCGTTTCCTAGACGGGGATGTCTCGGAGACTTGGGAACTTGGGGGGGGACGTCCCCCCACCAGCCCACCACCAGGACCACCATCCCACCACCAGTGTCGTTGTCTCCAAGACGCCGCTAGGACTTCAAGGACGTTGGGGTGTCCTCAAGACATCTAGGGGACTCCTAGTTGTCTCCAAGATGTATAATTCTTATACTTATACATCTTTTTATAACTATTTTTTCAAGTACTATATGTATTTCAGCACCACGCTGCCCCCCTGCCGCCGTCCCCCCGCCGCCCCCAAATTTAGACCCCCCATCCCCGCGTCCCCAAAACGCGTCCCCTGCTGTCCCCCCATCCCCATCCTTCAAACCCCGTGGAAGACTGATTCAAAGTTTTGGAAGAGAGACATATGCATAGGCACAGCATGGAACCACGATGGTTCTCTGTTTCAAACCCTAATTGATTTTTGTTAAGTTTTGCAATATTTTAGTTTTTTGTATTTTGAAGGTTTTTCAAGCAAATTCTAAAAGATGCGATTTTCTACACTTCTCCTTTGAAAAGATAAAAAAACTCAATAATCTCAAACTGTGATCTCTGGATGAAATCACCAAGTGCCAGCTTCAGCTGATATTTCACAGCCTCAGTCTGTCTGATCTCTGAAGAGTTTTTGTTCTCCAGAAACGTTCGTCTGCCAGAAACCCTAGGGTTTGCAAACTCCAAAGCTCAGATGCAAGAAGACAAATTGAATAATAATCAAGATAGTTCGATTTTGCCTTGAGAAGAAATATATATCCTCTTTGAAAAGTTCGACCCAAATCTCCTTTAAAATAATCATTTAAATTAATGATTTAATTCGCACTTTTGACTTGGGAGAAATAATTAATTATTGGCGTCCCCTTTTTAATGAATATAAATACTCATTAAGTCACCTTTTAATAATATATTATAAAGTATAATTAAATACTTTATAATTAAGCCAAATAATTAAATATTTAAATATTTCAATAAAGTGACTTTAATATAAAGTCAAATTATTAAATATTTAATAACTCCTTAATTACTCCTTATTTCTCCGTCAAATCAACTAACTGCTGAACTGGGTCGATTCTGAGCTGAATGGCTGAACCAGGTGCCCTGCCCGAAATAGCAGCTTCCGCCTGACCTAACTTTCTAAAAATAGAAAGTTTCCTGAAAATGCTCATTGGAAGATTCTGCGAAGGCCCAACCTGATACAACTGCAAACTGGAGCTACCAAACACTGAGCAACGGCTCCAGATGATCCTCTGAACACTCCTGTCAGCCTACGAGGATCGAAATGATAGGCTAACCTCGTCACCAGCTGTGCTGACTAGGATGGGGACACCAGTGATCCGCCCTCACGAAATTGCTTGTCCTCAAGCAATCTCAACTCTGAATCTTTGTAAGATCTCCTCGACTCCCATGTAGCATCCTCAGCTGGCAAATCTCTCCACTTGACCAGATATTCCCTGATCACACGCCTCCGTAGGTGTCTCTCTCTCATCTCGAGGATAGTCTCAGGTACTAGTATCAATTTCCCTTCGTCATTAAGGGGTGGCAAAACTGGAGAAGGTATAACATGCTGACCCAATGCCTTTTTCAGGCAAGAAACGTGAAATACATTATGGACCTTGCTATCAGCTGGCAAGTCCAACTCATAAGCAACCTCGCCCACTCGTCTGACAACACGAAATGGACCATAGTAGCGCGGTTTTAGTTTCTCTGCCCCACTCTTCCGCAGAGTAGACTGACGATACGGCTGCAACATGAGGTACACCATATCACCCACCTCAAAAGTACGCTCAACCCTCTTCTGATCAGCGTACTGCTTATGCTGATTCTGTGCCCTCTGGATATTGTCTCGGAGAGACCTCAATATGTCCTGCTGACTTTGCATCATATCCCTTGCACTCGGCACTCTGCTATCGCTCAATATCAAATCCAGAAGGTTGGGCGCCTCATACCCGTACAAAGCCATAAAGGGGGTCATCTGTATCGTCATATGGTGAGTCGAGTTATAACAATACTCGCACAAGTAGATCCATCTCACCCAAGCTCTCTGCTGACCAGCTATGTAATTACGCAAATAACCCTCCACCCACTTATTGACAATCTCTGTCTGTCCATCTGTCTGCGGATGGTAGCTGGTACTCGGCGTCAGTTCGGTTCCGCACAGCCTGAACAACTCCTGCCAAAAGTTGCTCATGAACCGACTGTCTCTATCGCTGACTATTGTCCGAGGCAATCCATGCAGCCGGAATACCTCTCTGAAAAACAACTCTGCAGTCTGCGATGCTGTGAAAGTAGTAGTAATCGGGAAAAAGTGTGCATATTTAGTCAACCGATCCACCACTACGTAGATGCAATCTTTACCTTGGGCTTTCGGCAAACCCGTGATAAAGTCCATCGATAAACACTCCCACTTCCTATCAGGTATCGGAAGTGGCTGGAGCAATCCAGCAGGATAAGTGTGCTCCTGCTTGTTCTGTTGGCACACAGAACACTCACGGACATACTGCAATACATCAGTTTTCAGCCCTTGCCAAGTAAACCGTTCCCGAACCATTTTGTAAGTCTTATAGTATCCAGGATGGCCCGCCATAGGAAGGTCGTGAAAGGCTCTCAAAACTATAGTCCGCTCCTCAGAGTCAGGAACCAAAAGAATCCGCCCCTTGTAAATGATCAAGTCATCTACAACAGTATACCTGTCGTCCTGCTCTGTCCTGTCAATGATGCTAGAAGCCCATGGGTTCATAGCATACTCAGCAAATAATCCGATGCCTCCAATCCTCTATGATCTGTGCTAAGGCATTCAACTGGGGTCTGCGAGACAAGGCGTCAGCTACAACATTCTGCTTTCCCTTAATGAAAGTGATATCAAAGTCATATGACTGCAGTTTACTGACCCATTTTGCTGCCTCTCATTCAAGTCTCGCTGTCCTAGGAAATGTTTCAGGCTGTTATGATCTGTGCGAACACTGAATTTGCTGCCTACCAGGTACTGCCTGAACTTAGCCAATGCATGCATAATGGCTAACATCGCCTTGTCATAGATCTTGTAAAATCTCGGGACCCACACGGGTTTCCTGCTCTCAAATGCAATGCAGTTAGCCGGCTCCTGCATCAAAGCGGCACCAATGCCCTCTCTGAAGCATCACAAAATAAATCAAATGACCCATTAAGAGTCGGGGCAATGCTAACAGGACATGAAGTCGCGAAGTCACCTTAAACACAATCAAAGCCTCCCTGCGCTGTAGTGACAAAGAAAAGCCCTTCGCCGTCCAAGTCGGTAAAGGGGAGTGCTTGGCGTGGCAATGAGAACCAGCTAACAAATCTCCTGTAGAATGCACACAACCTAATGAAGCCTCTGAGCTGCGTAAGGTTCTCAGGTACTGGCCAGTCAACAATAGCTCGGACCTTTTCAGGGTCCATACTCACTCCCTTGGCACTGATGATGTGCCCCAGATATAACAACTCCTCCATGCCAAGCTCACACTTGGATTCCTTAGCATAGAAAGACTCATCTGCTAAGATACCCAAGACTGTGTCCAAATGAGCCAGATGCTCATCCCATGACCTGCTATAAACCAAAATGTCGTCGAAGAAGACTAACACAAATCTCCTCAACTGAGCACTGAAAACCCTGTTCATAGTTGCCTGAAAGGTGGCAGGTGCATTGGTTAACCCGAAGGGCATAACCAAGAACTCGAAATGACCGCAATGACAGGAAAGCGGTTTTCTCAATATCCTGCTCCCTCATCTGTATCTGATGGTACCCTGATCTCAAATCAATCTTCGTAAAGAAGACTGCTCCGTGCAACTCATCTATCAGCTCATCAATACGTGGAATAGGGTACCTGTTCTTGATTGTTCTTTTATTGAGCTGCCTGTAATCGATGCACATCCGAAGTGATCCGTCCTTCTTCTTCACCAATACAACCGATGAAGCAAAAGGGGACTTGCTAGGTCTGATATGACCCATAGCTAACAACTCATTAATGGTCTTCTCTATCTCATCCTTGAGTCGTTTCGGATGTCGGTAGGGAGTGATCATCACGGGCTTTGCGCCCTCCTCTAACTCAATAATATGCTCCGTACCTCTGTCTGGAGGTCTACCAGGTGGGATGTCACTAAACACTCTGGAGTGTTTAGTCCTCAAAATCTGAATGTCAGGGTGGTACTCACCCTTCTGCGGCTCCTGCTGGGCTGGCATCAACATGCACTCTGCTGCCCAGTCAACCATATCATGACGAATGAGCCTCTCCATCCGTCTGAATGAAACCATCCTAAGATTACTGTCTCTGATAGCCTTGATGACATGTGGTCTCCCGTCAACCTTGAATTTCATCTCCATATCACGTAGGTTGAGTGTGAACTCACCCAGATCATGTAACCATGCCATCCCTAATACCACATCTGTATCTCCCATATTAACAACGTAGAATTCAGTCTTGAATTCATAGTTGTTCAGTCTCATCGGAAGATCAGTAATCTTTCGGTCACACCTGAGAGTATATCCGTCAGCCACCTTGACTCGAATACCCTCGAAGGCCTCTGTCTGGATGCCACGCCTCTCCACTAAACGTGCATCAATAAAATTGTGTGTAGCACCAGTATCCAACAAGGTAATCACCTTCTGACCTGCTAAGAGCCCGCGAAGTCGAAATGATCCATCTCTCTGAAGGCTGGTCAAATGGGCTTCCTGTAGCTTCCTTCCACCTTCATGTTCAACCTCATTTTCGGACCTCTCATCATCTGAATGGTCGGAATTAGCTTGCTGGTCTGACAGATCAGATTGCTCTTCGCCCTCGTAAAACCACTCCATTTGATTATTTTTGACCTTCGGACGAAGTGGGCATATATGTTTTTCATCATAGGGTGCCTTGCACCAAAAACATAACTTTTTCTTACGCAATTCATTCAACGTTTCCCTGTCAAATGGTGGTGCATTCTGTCTCTTAGGATCCGGTTGATCCTTTCTTCTGTCAAAAGGCCTATTCCTGTCATTGTTTCTATCAAAAGGCCTGTTGGGTCTCGTGTATGGTGTTGACCCTGAATTGAACTTGCTGCGAGGTGCTGCAAGCTCCATGCTTCGCGCCTTCCGCATGGCCTCCTGAAGTGTAGTTGGGTCGAAAGCCTTAACCCAACCTCTCATGGGTTCTGTCAAACCCTCAACGAAAAGTATGATAAGTCTCCGCTCTGAAATTCCCGTGACCATGACTGCCACTCTCTGAAACTCACCAATGTATGAGTCCAAACTGCCTGTCTGTCTGAGCTGAGCCAACTCTCTGAAATACAGTTCCGGATCCTTCTTATCAAATCTCTCTATCAGTCTGCTGGTGAACTCCTGATAGGTATTGACCGCATGATGGCGTAGCGTGTACATGCCATGGTGCCACCAATCGTGTGCTACTCCGTCAAGATGTAAAGTAGCAAATTTAATTGCCTCATCCTCCTGCATAGGCCTAAGTGACAAGTAATTGTCCAATTTCTGGACCCAAGACCTCGCTGATGTCTTTTCAGATCCATCAAAATATGGCAATGTAATCTTACTCACTGCATACTGCAAATCCCTATTCACCTGTGGCTGCGGCTGCTGATGCTGTGGGGGTCTGCGGTCAAATCTACCTCCTCCTCTGGGTTTATAGACATCTATAAACTCGTGAAATGTAAGTGCCTGCCGGATCTCAGGCGCTAAAGACATGTCCTCGCCATGAAATCTCGTCAAGTCCGCCACTGACATGCCATTCTGAGGCTGAAACTCCTGATGCTGTACCTGATGCTCTGCTCCTGGAGTCTGAGGTGGAGTCTCTCTGGGTAAGAAAGTAGGCTGGCCTGGCCTACGCTCCTGGTAGATCGGTGGCGGCTGTCTAGGTACGGATGCCAATGGCTGATCCACTGGTGCAGTCCCGCTCGTCTGTCCAATCTGAATGTAGTGTGGCTGTGTGGGCGTACACTGTCTAATGGTACCCATCAGCTGAGACATCATATCCATCATATTATCGTGCCTCCGTCTAAACTCCTCCTCGGTGATATCACCCTCTGCATGCGCCTTCCCTGGATCCCTGCGAGTCTCTGAGGAAGTCTCACGTTCTGCCATTAGGGTTGCAACACTGTTTTCACTACCACTGTCAGAACTGGATTTGTGAATACCAAGCACCCCTGACACTGTCTGACCTTCTGGGATAGGTGGACCTGTCCAATCCTCGTCTTTGCCTGTCCCTACGCCTCTAATATACTGAATAGGATCTCGGCTCATGAAAAAGCAGCCAAAAGCTGCTTGGCGAATCTTGAAAAATACGGGATGGCGGGGATAAGCATTATGCGATACCCTTTAATGGAACCACACGTGGTTCTCACATTTCCAAACCCTAATTGATTTTTGTTCGTTTTGCAATGGCCCCCGTTTTTGTATTTTGAAGGTTTTCAAGCAAATTCTAAAAGGTCGCGATTTTCTGCTTCTCCTTGAATAAAAAAACTCAATAATCTCAAACTGTGATCTCTGGATGAAATCACCAAGTGCCAGCTTCAGCTGATATTTCACAGCCTCAGTCTGCCTGATCTCTGAAGAGTTTTCGTTCTCCAGAAACGATCGTCTGCCAGAAACCCTAGGGTTTGCAAACTCCAAAGCTCAGATGCAAGAAGACAAAATTGAATAATAATCAAGATAGTTCGATTTTGCCTTGAGAAGAAATATATATCCTCTTTGAAAAGTTCGACCCAAATCTCCTTTAAAATAATCATTTAAATTAATGATTTAATTTGCACTTTTGACTTAGGAGAAATAATTAATTATTGGCGTCCCCTTTTTAATGAATATAAATACTCATTAAGTCACCTTTTAATAATATATTATAAAGTATAATTAAATACTTTATAATTAAGCCAAATAATTAAATATTTAAATATTTCAATAAAGTGACTTTAATATAAAGTCAAATTATTAAATATTTAATAACTCCTTAATTACTCCTTATTTCTCCGTCAAATCAACCAACTGCTGAACTGGGTCGATTCTGAGCTGAATGGCTGAACCAGGTGCCCTGCCCGAAATAGCAGCTTCCGCCTGACCTATCTTTCTAAAAATAGAAAGTTTCCTGAAAATGCTCATTGGAAGATTCTGCGAAGGCCCAACCTGATACAACTGCAAACTGGAGCTACCAAACACTGAGCAACGGCTCCAGATGATCCTCTGAACACTCCTGTCAGCCTACGAGGATCGTAATGATAGGCTAACCTCGTCACCAGGTGCTGACTAGGATGGGGACATGACAGCTTTATCTATGGTCGCCATTAACCAACCCTCTATGCAAATGGAAGAAGGACAAGAAGGGCATTAGCCAAATTCCTCATTCAAATCCAACATCAAAAACACAATGAACAAACTTCAATGCTTCTCTTTTCAAACACATTGAAAGAGTATGCTAGCATTTGGTTTAGTATATACAGCCTAGATTACACTTCATTTCATCCACTAGTAATGGCCTTTTTTAAGTTCTCCTCCCCAAGCACACCTGACGAAGCCAAGAAGTTCTACTCCAGACCAACTTTCAACCTAGATTAGAATACTCTAGCAATATAGACCATTGCCCTAGAGCATGACAAACCAAAAGAGGATTACAATCCACAAGGATTAATAGGCCAATTATTGGTGAATAGAGTATAGAATGTATCAACCCTGAAGCAGCTTTGTTAGCAGTTCACACTGCTTAGTTCGGTGAAGCCAAAACAAAAATGTCGGTAGATTATGATCTAAAAATGATTGCGATTTGATAATATGGACCTAAAAGGAGCATTGAAAGAGGCAAACCCATTGGTGACCAAACTCCAAGCCCAAGCCCAAACAATGGGACAGAAAGAAATAATGCCTCCTATAAGTACATCATAGGAAACTGGAAAGCAATGTTTCAAAGCAAAAGAAAAACAAATTAAAATACTTGTTAAGAAAGTCTTAAGAGAGGGAGAAAGAAGCCATAAACAAGAGTAATGAATGCAAAGTGAACACAAAAGAGATGATCAAGGGTTTATTTCATGCTAGAATACAAAAATTATAAGGTTGGCTGAGGATTTATGGAAGTGCCACTTGAATGTTATTTCATCATCAAGCCACAGGGATAGTATTGAGCCACAACTAGTAGGGATCAATATTAATAGAATCCTAGAGTACACCAAATGAAACAGATTCATAAAAATGCTATGTTGTAGGGAGTGCTAATAAAATATCAGCAACCGCATCTCAATCGTGATTTCCATTGAAAAATATGACTAGACTCTTTGAAATCAAAAGAAAGGTTGCTAAGTATGTCAAGTTCACCATCAGTAACAAGAAGCAAAAGATGCATAAGAATTCAAAGCACCATTGTCACAATTACTCGCCCATGTAGATCCACCAGATTTAGCACTTTATTGCAAGTAATAAAACAAAGAAATCATGGTCCAAAAAGATGTCCACAAGGTCATAACCACCAAATGGAGCACACTAGCCTTTTTAATTAGTATACTCAAAATCAGGGTCCAGCAAGCTGTCTATGTTTCTAAAATCAATATCACTAATGAACCATACTGCCCTTTTTCCTAGTATGCTTAAATTTGTGTACGTGTAATGCTAACAACATTGCTGTTACTAAAGCACTGTGTGATGAGTCTTTTATTTTTAGCATATTAGAGTAGCATAGCCACTTATGGCCTGGAGTTCAGTCTAGATGGTTCTAGCAACAGCAGTTCCTCACTCTTGCCAACAAGGTTGTGTTGCGACACTGTGTCTAATATGCTGGGTTGCCCAGTCACAACCCTGCAAGACTCTGGATAGGAATGGAGAGGGGGCTGCTGCTAATACGACCGCCAAGGGTGAACTCCAGTGACTAAGTTTCCAAGAATAAATTAATCACATAATATGATCGCACAATAACGGTGCATGCAGTGTTACAGTGGGTATCAATGTAAAGTAAGTTGAGCCGGCACGAGCCCATAATGCAGGGGTGTCTTAAATGATCGGGGACTAAGAAACTACACCTAGAGCCAACACAGCACATCAACATCATGAAGAAGGCAAAACATCAAAGTGTGGTATCTATTTCCGTATGTATCCACAAAAACACTGATCAAAAGTTCAATAGTTCAATTATCCGCATAAACTCTATCTATCCACCAAGATGTATGGGAAAAGTAGCTCAATGGAAGAGCGGAGCAGCAGTAACGGTTACAAGACCCGGCTGCTCCCTGGAAATTTTTGAACAATGGAAACGCAACTTACAAATTTTCTTGAAGTTTAGGGGCATCTTTGGATTTGCCGAGATCGTTTACAAGGCGCTTGAAATAAGATACTGCAGTGTTAATTTTGAAGATGCCTCCTGCAACTGTCTCAGATGAACTCGGCTGCTGCGTGGATGTACTCCCGCCCTGCCTTCTCGGCACATCTTGAAAGCTCATTTTCTTCCTCTACTTGCGCTCAATTGCCATGTTGACCACTATACAGTGAAGCTTCAACAATCTAAATAAGGACAATAGTCTTTGCCCATTAATTACCTAAGCACTTTTCTATTCCGTTATTCAAATTTGTTCCCGAGGCGTCCTTGGCTGCAAGCCTGGACTTGTGAGTTCCCAAAAACCAGTTGCAATGGAAAATGCTTCTATATTGTGAAAGCCTTTGTACGTTTGACAGACTGCAGACTGCTTGTCCAATCACACACAAATACAGCGAAAATAACGTGGATTACAAGTATTGCATCGAGAACAGGTAGTCGGCAAATGTTTTAATAACCACGGCATGAACGCCGCGGGAATTGTCTCTGCAGCCCTCGGCTATTTGACTGTAATTATTAATTAATTAAAAATAAAGATAAAGTGTATTCTTTATTTTTAATTAATTAATAATTACGATCAAATGGTCGTTTTGAAGGCTGCATAGACATTGGGGCATGAATGCCGCTGCCGAGGGCACATGAGAATTGAATTGAATTGAAATATTTTAATAACGTCAACGAGGCCACAGCAGCCTATGGGACCCAGGAACAGCACAAGACCACCACCGAAAAGAGAAGACCCTAAACAGCTTGAGATCTTCGCTCTTGAGACAAAGCTAAAGTTCATTTTCATTTTATTTTTTATAGAGCCATACATGTGACAAGGGCCTTCCACCTTAGTTTTCCTTATTCTAATGGAATCCCCAAGTCCATGCAAATTTTCACTTGGAGCATGCTAGGTATCTTCTTATTAAGATGATGGGTATGAATGCCTCCTTAATTAACTATTTAAAGAAGTAAATACAATTTTAATTGTTTATTTTTCTTAATTAAGTGTTTTAATTTAATTTTTATTTTATTTTTAATTTTGGAAGAGTTTTAAATGAAAGGAAATACGAAAATCAGGTTAAATAAATAAAATTTAATATAACTTATTAAAAATGACTAAAAGAAATTAAATTGAATATAGTTTATTAATCTTAGATTAATTAGTTAAAACTAATAATTAATATATAAGTATTTTTTAATAATAAAAGGGTTACTAGTTTTGTGGGTGGAGGGCAGGGGCCCCTCCAAGTTGGCGGAGGGAGGTGGCATTTGATGCCATAGTGGCTAGGAGTTGAGGCTTGGTGTGTTGTGTTAGCACTCATGATGGGAAGTTGTGTTGTGGCATGTCTTTTCACAAAGCATACAACTCATAACTAAGGATAGCTATGGCTCCCTCTCCAATGCATTGTGATGAGTGCATATTATAGTGAAGGATTTCTTCCTTTTGCAAGGACATCTTGCACACTAGACGGAGTACCATTCACAGTTGATGACGGCAGTCTTGTGATATGTGTTCTTTATTTATTGAAAGCCAACATCATTTTTGGTGAACGGTTTTCTTTGTAGGTGGGTGTGGTGTATGCAGGCAACCTCTCATTCCAGCCGGGAGCAATCATCGCTGGATTGTTAATGGCAAAGGGTTCAAAATTTATCATTGAGGTCTTAGTGGCAGGTCTCACTCATTTTGGGGTTGATACTTTGATTTCATTGAGGTCGTCGGCAAGGTAAGCATCATTCAGGGAGGTCACTGATCAAAGATTAAAGTGAATTCTACTAAATAATGATCCGTTGGTGGTGGCAGCTATTAAGATGGTTCTGGGCTCTGGTCATTTGGAGTGCATGGAGTACAGGAGGGACAATTTGCATGTCTCCTCTCGTTTCTTGGCATCTATCCTAGACATTAAAGTTCTGAAGGCATAAGCGAAAAGTTTGTTCCTTAAAATGTTTAGAGAGGACTTAGTGGAAGGAGTGGACGAGGTTCTGAGTGCAGTGATTGAAAGCAAGGGTTGTCTGAGGCCTTGTGATTTGGAACAGTTTCACACGGAGGAGACGGTGAAGATCTTTCCATTCCTCCTAGATCTGCATGGGTCAGGTTTGATGAGACACCGAATGTTAGTGGCGGTAGCAATCAAATTTTTTAAGACATTCTTTGGGTTGTTGGCAATTGGTGGAGTGGAGTGAAAATTTGAATTCGAGGATTTTGCTAAATTAAACAAGTTTTTGTAAGTTGGGCTTTGGGTAGAGATTTTTGTTTTGTAGGGGTTGGGGTTAGTTTTTTATTAGTATTGTTGGTAGCGATATAGCCCTTAATATGGGTTTTTTGTGGTGCTTTTTCTAGCTATATATTATGTCGATCTAGTAGTTAGTTTATCTTGGACGCTGGTTTATAGAAGGTGGATATGTTGGTCAGATGGAAATTTGGTTTTTTGAGTAAACTTTTTCCCTGCATGGCAGATGCTTGTAAATTTGTTAATATTAATAAAATATATGCTAATCTTGCGTATCAAAAAAAAAGGGTTACTAGTTTCATTAATCATTTTAAGATTTTTTTTGTTGCATGTTATATTTGTGATAAAAAACTATAAATATGAAATCATATCTAAAAGTAATAAGTTCAAATAAATAGTTTATTGAACTACACTATATTTTAAGGCATATCTATTTTCTGTAAAACTGATCTCCATAATCTCCATAAATGCACTCTACCTATGAAAATGAACTATTTGTGTTGAAATAAATTGTGTCCATCTAAACACTAGAATCTATTCACCTCATTGCATGGAATTTGTATCTAAGAAATAAACATTTTTTTATAAAAACCTTTGAAAGTTTGCTAGGCAATGGTCTTCCCATATGGTCAAATCCTTGGAGCATGATTTAACAATTTTGAACAAGGATCAAAGACAAAGAGGAACTAAGAAAGATGTTACATTTCGTCTCTAATTGCATATGTTGGTCTAAGTTGATGATACACTGAATAATATAACGTTTCAAATAATAATGCTATGTGATACTCAAATGGATCTTGGATTCCCAAAAGTGAATTAAGTGGATTCCCCCCTCTATGTTTTATGGATTTTAATAACACACCAAAGAAAAAAATGTAAAATATTGAGTAAAAAGATATCTTCTCTTTAAAAGAACAAGTTGGGTCTATCTCTCCCTCCTATCTATATCTCTCTTTCTCTCTCACTCCCTCTCTCTCACCCCCTTTATCTTTCTCAAGTTATATCTATATGTCTATCTCTACTTCTTTTTATTCCTATCCCCCTATTTTTATCCCTATCTCTCCCTCTCTCCCTACCACTCCCTCTTTATATAATGGGTATGTTGAAGAGGTGTGGAAGGTCAATTAGGAAAAAGAGTGAGAGCGAGAGAGAGAAACTAACTTGTGATCATTCATTTCATGTCAATTGTCCAAGGACATCTTATATCTCTATCTCTCTATCATTATATCTCACCATCTGCATCTCTCTTTATCTCTCCATCTCCCTATTCCCCCCCCCTTCCCTCTCTCCATCTCCATTACTATCTTCATCTCTATCTTTGACATCCCCTATCTCTATCTCTTTACTCATCTCCCTCTTTCTATCCATATCTCTCCCTCTATCTCCCTCTCTCCCTATTTCAAACATAACATGAGCTTATTTGTAATGGAGCCTCATTATCTTCCTAATTTAAAGGTTTTGTTTCAGTTATGTTTGGATCCCTTTAAGTGGATACATAGTTGATTTGAAACTATTACTTCCTGATTGAGACATTTGTTGCGCAAACAACATCATTTGCTAAATGCCCTACCAATTGACCTCATGTATTACACAAATGTATACAAAAAATATATTCTTTGGTAGTTGACCTTCCACACATCTTCAGCGTACCCATTGCACACCAAGGTGTGATTGCTAGTTTTTAATCCCATTCCCTATGTTTCATCATGACCTAGCGTCACTATTTGTTGCATTATTAGATAGTTTTTATTCCACATTCATTTAACGACATAGGTTGGGGTGAGTGTAGGTTTTATATTTAGAAGAGTGGATTCATCTTGTAAGTGGTATAAAATAAAATGTTCTTTTCTTTTATTCTATTGGCATTTATTAAGTAACAATATTATTTATATTTAATGTTTTAATGACTATTAAATATATATTTAATAATGTCATTTTATTTAATTTTTTATTTTAATGAAGAAAAATATTGTTTATTATGTTTTATTTAAAAAAATAAGAATTTTATAAAAGGATTGATATAAAAATTAAATAAATTAAATGTGATGTTTATCTTAAAATTTAATGATACAAATTTGCTATTGGAAATATAGATGTTGATTATTTGAAGTTTTGGAGGTTTCAAACTTGATTCTACAAGTGTCTTAAAATATGTAAACTAAATGTTCTTTGCTTTAGTTTAGATATGTGTCTACAAAATAGAACTAGTGTACAAGCCTACACCTCTAGTTGCAAGAATCAACTAGCAAAAAAATAATCTTTGGAATTCACTCACTTTTATCTTCTAACATTTACACCTCAATATGGATTGACAATGTTTAGAAACACCATTATGAAATCTACTAAATTGCAAGGCTTGTGTTATCCTCATTTAGATCCCTAGATCATCAGTAAATGTCTAAATTTTTTTTTTGGTTCATATCCATGTTTAAGAAATTGAACTAGTGTGCAGATATAAACCTATACCTATAAGAATCAACTAGCGAAAAAATGATGCTTAGAATTTGGTTGCCTTGTTCTTCTATTATCTAAACCTTAACATAGATCGATAGTGCTTAGTAATTGTTTTAGGGAATGTGCTAAATTGTGAGGATTTTGTTCTCCTCAGATAAACCCCTAATTAAACCAATTCCATGACCTAGGAATAATGATTAAAGGCATGATGATATATGTTATGAGAAAATGTTATTACATTTCTCTCAAAGAAATTCTCTTTTGATAAAAATAATCTTTGGTCATGTTAAATACTTGAGTGAATGTCTTTAAATAAATTATAGCACACAAATCAACATAAACATGCACTAGGTAAGCTCGCAATGCCTAGTGGGAGGGTGTTGTCAAGATTTAAATCAAATTTAAATTTCAAGTGTAGGATTCAAAATTACTAGGTCAAGTTTGCACTAGTAGATCTTATCCAGGACAGGGTAATGTCATGAGATGAATTAACACAATAATATGTCACTTGTAGACTTGTTATTGCACAAAGGACAATCTAGTCAAAGTGTGCCAAAATTTTAATAGAAAAGGGCATGGATATATCATTAAGTTTTTCTCCCACTTTGATGTGCATGTGAACTTTTATGATGGCACATATCAAAGTAAACAAGATATCAATGAGAAAATTATTTGCCTTGATCTTCTAATATATGAACCTCAATATAGATTGATGATGTTTAATAACACTTCCAAGGAATGTGCTAAATTGCAAGGGTTTTGTTCTCCCCAATTAGACCCCTAATCAAACCAATTCCATGACTTAGGAATAATGATTAAAGGCATGATTATATATGTTATAATAAAGTGTTATTACATTCCTCTCAATGAAAGTTATTTTTTGATAAATCTCCCAATAATCTTTAATAATCTTAAATGGTTGAGTGAATGTCTTTAAATAAAATGTAGCATGCAAATCAACACAAACATGCACTAGGTAATCTCACAATGACTAATAGGAGGGTGTTGGCAAGATTTAGATTGAATTTAGATTTTAAAAGTAGGGTTTAAATTTACAATTATGGATGATTAAGGTCAATTTTGCACTAGTAGATCTTATCCAAGATAGGGTAATGCCATGAGATAAATTCACACAATAATTTGTCACTTGTAGACTTGTTATTGCACAAAGGACAATCTAGTCAAAGTGTGCCAAAAAAATAATGGAAAAGGGCTTGGATCTACATTAAATTTTTCTCCCATATTGATGTGCATGTGAACTTCTATGATGGTGCATGTCAAAGTAAACAATATATCAACAAAGAAATTATTTAAATATTTTTAATTACTAAAATGATATAGATTTACTTAAAATATATAGTTCACCATTTCTTTGTGCACATTTGGTAGCTCTAATGGCCATTTTTTTTGTCCTATTGTTCCATCATCATTTTGTGCCAATTGAATTTCCTACACAAGAAGCCTTAGAAGAGAAAATTGAATTTTGATATTGGGTATTGTTTGATCCTTGATTTCCCATTCAATTATATGTGTTTTACAAAGTGTAAGAGAAATTGCTATGCAAAAACAAGGTTGTTTCATGGTCGAGCTTAACCGACACTCTACGCAGTTAACTTCTTAGGTGGCCAGGTCCATGTGGGGCCCTCTTAACCTTGATTTTTCATTTCCCTAAGTGTTTCCTTAACCCTGAGCTTTATCAATTCTTCGTTCCCATAGCATTCCACCATTATTGTTCAAAATTTTTATTCCCATTTTCATAGCAATTTGTGGTTATCATTTCCACCATTTGAGATATTTTGGGGTTTTACAGCTATGAATGAACACAATAAAATTTGGGTTGACTTTGTATTTTGTAGCATCCGCTGACACCCAATTCTCCAATGGAATTTGAGGATAAATTGTTATTCAGTCCCTTGTGTTTCACTATAATCTAGCATCACACATTTGCTTCATTATTGGATATGAGGTTTTAATTTTAATCGCACATTCATATTTAACAAAGATTGGAGTGAGTGCAGCTCTTTATATCAAGAAACCTTGTTTATAATGTGGAGTGGGCTCACTGACAAAGTAATAGAAAATATAAATGTTATATTTATTTTTTTTGTATCTATTAAGTATAATTATTTAATTAAAATATTTATATCTTAAAAATTAATATTATTTGTTTTGATTAGAGGTAAAAACTGGTTTTGAAGGGGCCCGGAACCCTTTACAAAAAGGAACAGCTGAATCAAAAAGGGAACAACATTAAACAACCATCAACCCAAAGTCAGCAAACCACCATCCAAAAAATAGCCAGAAACTGACATACACCACTACATATTGTTCAGAATTTCAACAACTTCCATCTCACTAGTAGCAAGATTTTGTCCCTTAACCCCAATATCAGAAACCTCAATACCCGAGGCCCTAGCCTGATTTTTCAGTCTATTTCTAGTCCTAACCCCAGGCCCACCAATTTTTACCTCACAACTCAAAACAAAACCTTTAGCAGCACCCTTAACAGCAGCATAATCCTCCCCTGTCAGCTTACCCTCAGCAGCCATAACATCAGTAGACAAAATTTCCTTTCTCTTATTAGGGGAGAAATCCATCACAAAGTCCGACTTAGTCAATACTTTAGGAGCTTCTCCACTCTTCATAACCACATTCCAAATTTTGTCAATTTTCTCCTCAACGGATAACATTCTTCCCTCCATACTTTGTTTCAGATTGACGGTTTCCTCTACCATAGTATTAGCAACAGTATTGAGACCAGCCATTAAATTATCAATTTGGCTTTGGATCGAAGGGTCCTCAATCTTGCAAGCAATACTTCTAATACGAACATTAGTCCTATTGATCTCATGAAAGAACCATTTAAATAGTTTAAAAAGCACATTGGCACTGTCACAGGCCGATCCCAACACATCAAAAAGATCCTCCCTATCAAAATTTTCAATGCGATTTCCCATAGCAACGTCCTCTTCAAAATAACTCTCATGAACCTTATCATCAGAAGCATCCTTACCTTTACCAACAGTGACTGGAGACTTCATCCTACAAATAGAATTCGCAATTTTCTCCATAGCAGCCATCCTCTTATGAATCCTCTATGCATCTGCTTTCTTAACTGTCACAGCCTATTCACCACCCATAGCTCTAACCTTCTCCTGCTTCAAAAACCCAATGATAGCACTCGGAATATCCTCACCATGGAAGCCATGAGCCATAGAGAGAGGGAAATTCTTCTCCAGGTGTTGACCAGGTTTCAAAACCCTTCTCTTTCGACTTCCCTCCTCAAGTTCCTGCATAAGTCTAGACGCAGGGGGAGGAGAAGAAGCTTCCCCATAAAGATAATTTTTGTCTCTACCCCCCTTAGAAGGAACAATCGCCTCCACATCATCACAACAAGTCGTGTAACCTGCTTCCTCATCCATTTTCCTTTTCCCAGATTTACCCTGAACAGGGGATATGGGGCCCTCCTCTAAAGAGGCACACGAATTTGGGACATAGTCAACATCATCATCCCTATCCAACTCAGAATATTTATTTAAAATAAGCCTCCTCTTCCTCAGTTTCTTAGAAGCCCTTTCCTCACCTGACTCAGTTTCATAACCCTCCCTAGCTTTAGCAGAAATATCCTTCAGAGTAACAAGAGTTTTATGGACATCATGAGCTTTCACATGTTCATAAATCAAAAGAATCAAACTCAAATGAAGGACAGGGTTTTTGGGATTCTTCCTATGCTCTTTAATCCCACAGTCCATCGACACCAACAAATAATAGG
>VDFB02285849.1:0-22451 GCA_007258455.2 Sequoia sempervirens
CAAGTCCACACAATTTAATCTCCTCAACTTGGTGTATGAGGTAGTGTTCTTGTGCATTGAAAAATGTCAAAGGTAGACACTTGCATTTCACACATTAAACAAGGAATTTTTCTCTTCCAATAATTTATATCTTCTTTATGGATTTCTTTAGATGACAACCATCTACAAGTGATTCAAAGTGCAAATATATTAATGCAATTTAACAAAAATATACAATATATTACATAACAAGTAAAATAAATGGAAAATATAAGATCTATCTGGCGAATTGAACTTAGATCTCACCATTTACCTCATTTATTTTCCAAGATTATATATAACTTGCTTGACATTGTTGTCAAAGTTGTCTAGGAGAGAGAGGTAGAACGTACTGTAACAATTATAAAATGATCTTTTCATTATTTTTCCAAAAGTATTAAACACAATACACTGAAAATTACATGCATTATACAAGTGTATATAGTATACTAGAATAATTACCTTAATGAAGGTATGCCAATCATGCGTGTTCATCTCTGACCCAAATTCACCTTTCTTTGTTATTATATTGTTTATATTTCCTGACAAATCCTGTGGGAAATCAATTTTTTTGTATGAATTCTTTTGTAGCATTGCTTTGCTGCTCTATTAATAACCAAGGAAGGGCACTTATATTAAATTGGTCTCCATCGCTATTTAATTGAATGGCATTTTTCATTACATGATTGGCTTCCTGAATGTTACTACAAATTTTGACAATTTTTTCTTTGTCATGCCTTCCATCCAATATTTTCTATAATGTTTCTATTATATTATTTCTGATATGCATTGTATCAAACAAATTAACAATTTGTAGCTACTCATAGAAGGGAAACATACAAAATTTTTTGGGATAACTTGTCAATCCTTGTGGAAACCGGCCATTAATGCCTTGACGACCTTCATGAAGCATATAAGTTAAACAAATTAACAATGAAAATCATTGTCAATTACAACATGAGTAAACACAACACAATATAAAAATATAAATTCAAAACATATCATATATGATAGATAAACAATTTGATTTGATGTATAACCTTGACGATTAATTCTATTATATTCCAACTTCCATAAGCGAGGTAACATTCTCTATGGTTTTGATGTAGTCTCCTCTTTCCCATTGAAAAGATGCTTTTCAATAGTTCGATACTTGTGATTTCTATGGAGGAAGTTCCTATACTCATCAAACACCCGCTTTCCTAAACTTGTTGAACAATGAGATTTCATCTTTGGACCACAAATTAGAAATGCAAATTTTCCCTTTGTTTGAAGACCTGCAAGATGATATATAATTGGATTAAATATGTCACTTTTTTTAATTATATATAATGAATAGATTATTTTAAAATCATGCATAATATCTACTTCATCAAATTAAATATTGTTAAAGTGCATTTGAATGTTATAACATACCACAAAAATGTGTTAGCTCTAGGGCATCATGAATTGTCCATACAAGCATTGCATGGAATTAAAATTGTCTTTGTCCTATTGGTCTAGAGACGTCATACATAGTGACTCCATTCCATAATTTTAGTAACTCGTCGATAAGAGGCTCTATATATAAATTCATATCTTTAACTTGGTACTTACCTAGTTGAATGATCATAAACATTACATAATTATTATAACCATTTTACTACAATATATATAAATTAATGTACATGACTATTGAATGAAAAAAATATAAGTCATTATGTAACAAATAAGACAAATGAGATGCTACTACGTTAAAGAAAATTGATGTAAACAAATACTTGGAACAACCATTGACAACATTATGTGCTCCCTCTTTATTGACATCCATGGAGGAATGTTATTGTTGATAACAAAAACATGCCACACTGAGTAAATAGATCTCAGCTCTCCAAATGGATTTGGCTTCCATTCCTCCAAGCTTGGTGTGGGGTTCTTCCTTAAGTGTGGAAATTTTTTTCCTCTATGGCCACCTAGAGATTCAAATCCATCCTGGGCATTCCAGAATATCATCTCTACTTCTATTCGGCGTAATCTATATAGAATTGTGCTAAGCTTTTACTTTAAATAATGGGTGCATACATGGAATAATGAGAATATAATGAAGAACCTTGCAAGGAACCTTTTTTGTTACTTGATCTATTTGATATCTACTGATATGACATTCCAGGCATTCTGATGCAAATTCCTGTTGTTTATGATGTATAATATGATCATTAGGACATGCATCTATTGCTTGATACTCCATTAGATATCTTTCATAATGGCATAAAATCTACAGTATGAGTGAAATTAAAATATTTGATAGTGTGCTTTTAAAATTCACCAATCAATCTACAACAAAATAATTTGATACATATAAAGAATATTAGTGGTACATATTTCATCCTTTATTTACTAGTGATGAACTAACAACAATTAAAATAGATGAAAAAAGATGACATATATGACATACCTTAACATTCATGAGACTGCTATGTTTGATAAACCATTCAGAACCTTTAAGTTCACTAGCAACAATAGAACAGAGAGAAGATTTGTTTTAGAGCCTTCATAAAGGGGCTTGTTTTCCTTCTCAAGTATAGGTAAATCATAAACATCATCAAAGTTATCTCAATCATCATGATCAGCTACGCCACTAAATGTATGTCATGGATCAATGGCCATTGCCATCTCATCTTCTAGTATGTTTTCTATTGCATGATCATCTTCTTCCATAGGATCATTAACTTCATCTTTGATATTCACAGCACCATGTTCATCTACTTGCAAAACCACATTCTCCGGGCCATGATAATCCATATCATCTACCCTAGGGTGCCCTACCTTTATAATAATGATAGACACAAATAAACCATGATCATGATCAAGTGATTATATATATATATATATAATGTTAAAACAATATAAACATTTACAAATTCAATCAATATAAACACATATAATGAACAACTTACTAATGGATGATAATCATGCCCCCCTTCAACGTGACCATGTTGCCTACAATGTTTCTCACTTGTTGTGATTAAAAGTCATCTCGTCTTTAATCCCTTGCAATTATTGCAAGGACAATAACATTTCCCATCACCCTTTCTTTTCAATCTAGCCCACAATCTATCAAGTGTCTCTTCATTTTGTTCTGGACTAATATTATCTGATATGATTTTTCTTTGCCAAGCTTGACTATTTAGATCTTCAAAAAATATCACAAACCTTAAACTCCCAATAATCTTTAATCATAGATAGGTAAGAAAAATCTAATAATTTGATATTTTGCACCAAAAATTTAGCATACTCACCACCTAAAAGAGAAGATAGTCTAAAGTTAATGACCACAAAAAACACTTTAAAATGCTAATTCCAAAACTTATTAAATTCTGATTTTACTATGATTTTCAACCGTTAGACTCCTAAAATCAGAATATTGAACTTGCACAACAAAATCTGGAAATGAAATTCTCAAAATGGACAAGTCTAAAAATGAAATCTGATGAGATGTTGCTTTAAAATATGATTTTCAAACCTAGAAGTACAAATATAACTTCACAAATGAATTTGAAAATGATACGACTACCCTCAACCTAGAGATATCTTGATTCTTTCTAATCTTCCTAAGAAAATCGGCCTTACTTGTTACATCCCAATCTTAAAGTGACTTATATACTCTATTTGTTGCTTTAAGAATGTTGAATGTTGCAAATGTTGTGTATTTATGCATAAATGATGAAAATCTTATGATTTTGCTATGGAAATGCAATGGATTATGTACCATGTTCCTAGATGTTCATGCTGCAGTTAATTTAGAAAGGAAGTTTATATCTTGCAGTGATTGAGTTGATTGGAATATGTTTTAACGTTAATGAGATGATAGTCTAATCCTTCTTCGTTTGTTGGAGTTGGATACAGGAAAACGTTCTGCGATGCTCGGGAGCAGGGAAGTATCATCTGAGTAGAGAGGTAATGTTGTATGTTCCCTGGAATCGCCATCTGAGCTAAGGTTGGTCTCTGGATCTAGTTAACCCTAGAAGTGAGTAATCTGCACCCTGTCGTCGTAGGTTGTCGAGTGAACCCTGAGTGGTTGTCATCGGTGCTTTTAGGGCTAGGAAACCGGTTCTTTATCTCTTTGGTCGTTGACGTGCTTAATTTGGGTTCATGTTCGGTAATCGTACCGTTGAAGTAACTTTGTTTGGTAAAGTCTATAAATATATATATATATATATAATAAAATATTATTATTATTATTATTATTTATTATGCGAAAGAAACTAATTAATGTTATATTGAATATAAAGAGAAATTATTTTATAAATAATATGTTTATAATTATAAATAGGAATAATCTTGTTATTGGACGAATTTATAATTAAATTAACTTATTTATATATTGGATATCGTATTTTCTGGGAAATGAGATTTACCGTCTTAGATGGTGTTTCGCATTGTCCTCAAGGTGTGTGATCAAAACGAGTGGCCACAATGCTATGTCGTAGATTTGTCTCCTTGTGATCACCGAAAATGGAATAGGTTGAATGCGTGGAAAAATAGGGTAAATTGCGCGACTGGTAAATTTTACCAGGGAATCTCCATAAATCGTGTTGAGCCGTCGTGCGTTCTTGAAGGGTAGTGGCGGACACAAGCGCCTGAGAAACTTTCATTAATCTCGTTTTAAATCCCTGAAATTGCGTTCATGGAGGGCGTAGTGGAAAGAAAACGCGAGGGTAGTTTCAATAACTACCTGGAACGGCCAAACGAGAGGAGGATATCTCTTGTAAAAGTTCTTTTGGAAAAAAAGAAGGGATGCGGGGAAAGAGAGGGAACGACAGAAGAGGGTTATTGAGAAAGGAAAGAGATTTCGTCCTAAAATAGACGTACCAGGAGGGCACGTGAAGTCCATAAAAGGCAGAGGTGTTAGAAAAAAGGGCATAACAGTTGAAAAATCATTCGGTTGCTCATTTGAGTTCGCTGTTGATCCAGGCTTTAATTCACAGGCACGTAATTTACTTTCATTCTTGTCTGATAAGAAGTCGTGTAAAGTGAGTATGTTGTAGAACTAATGCTAATCTCATAGGAGTTTGCATATTCGAAGTAATGCGTATATCTGAGTATAATATACTATCTTTCTATCTAAAGTTATCTGGAGAAAGAAATGCGTTGTCCAAGTATATTATATTTTCTCCTGCTTTCTAACTGTCTAAGTCTTTCAGAGAAAGAAATCTGGGCGTAGTTAATGAAATTCTTGCTTATACTTAGTCTATAATTTCTGGTAGATAAGTATGGATTCTCAGTGAAATATCCTTCTGAAGTAGTAAACTAAGGAAAGAGGATAGTAAACTAAATGAAAAGGGTATGCTAGGTTCTTGCTAGTTGCCAGGAAAAATAACCGTAAGGAATGAACTGTATCTGCCCTTGTGCGTTTTCTGTTAGACGTGTAGAATAAAGGGTCTTTAACTTATAAAGTGCCTAAACATCTTTGATTCTGTTAAAAATATTATTGATTTACAATGTATGAATACAGCAGTATAAATAGTAATTCATAAAGAGTTAGGTAAAGGGAAGGTTGCCTCCCTAAGACATAACCTGTTGAGCAGTAGTGTCTGGAAACAGAAAATATTATTGAAAACAAAACTGTGAACTACGTTGCTAACATTCAGCATCACCTTGATGACTTATGACAGCTTCAAATATGATGTCAACGACTAGAAGGGTTTACTGTTGTATGAAATCATATGAACTTTAACTTAGCTGAATTAACTTAGAAGAGTTAGTTAAACTCATGTAAAAACGGTATATTCTGAAGTTCTCGGTTCATATAAATCTGAGGCTTTGTTATCTATCTTTAAGTAATAGTTTGGAATCAATAAAGTTGTACGTGCACAGCAGACGAGCAAAAGGGTACGCAACTCTTGCAGAAAACCCTAGTTCTGGAATTTCTTGACACACGTGGCAGGTAGCCAAGAAGTGTGGGAAAGAGTAGAAATCCTTAGGTAGGTCATAAATTTTATGCCCTAGGACAGGTGTCCAGATTTGAGAAAATTACGGAGAGGTATTCACCCGAAGCCCTAGTTTAAGTAAGCGTATCCAAGTCGAGCAGGGTGGGTGAGTAGCACAGTAGTGCGAATACTATGGCCATAGTAGGGCAGATGCCACTGGCTGCCCTAAGACTCACATGTAACTCAGATATCTAGCTAGCCAGAAATGTCGGCTTAGTAGGAAGGAATCCTTAGTAGTCAGGCAATGCCAGTTAGATAGGGTTCAACCACCAGAGCTCAGATGGCTGTTTGAGGGTTAGTCCAACATCACCTTTCGCAAGAAGGGCAGGGGCCTCTTCCAGTAGGAAGGTGTGCGCGGGGGACTGAATAAGTCTGTGGTTGGAGGTAAAGCACTCAGATGATGCTTCCCTCAATTCTTCAGTTGGCAAGGCCGAGTCTTGGAAGACGTTGAACAGATGAGGACTTCTTAACCTTTCTCTTGTACTTGCTTTGTACTTATTTGAAATGTAAATAGATCTCTCATTATATTCTGTAATGTAAACTGGATTACTTTATCTTAGAAATTGTTGTACTTCATTGTATTAAAAAAAAAAAATGCTCTCAATGATGCATAGATGGATAACATTTATTGTACTTAGATTTGAGCTCTAACATGTGGTATCAGAGCGGGGTTGAACACTAGGGCCTAGGAGTCCACCATGATGTTTCAACCGATTTATGCTTATAAGCTAACATGTGATGCCTTGTACCAGACATGGTACGTACTAAGCAAACGGCACGAAAATCCATGGCAGGGAACGCCCGTTATCTGCAGTGTAAGAAGGAACGTGAAGCCTTGACCAAGACTGTAGAAGGCAATAACGTTGATGGCGAAGGTTGGCTGCGAGACGATGAAACTTTCTCTCGCGCAATAGAGAGAATCCGAGACATGAAAGCGGAGATCAAATGGTCTGAAAGATCTGTAGCTTCTGTCCAAGCTGAATTGGACAAGAAGGCAGCCGAGAGGAACCAAAAACCATATCCTTCACGCCAAGTTCCAAGTGAGAACAGCTGCAACAACCCAACCAAAAGACTTAAAAACAAAAGGGAGCACCTGCGTGTGCGTATACCCCCTGAAATAATCATTATAAGCTCTGATGAGTCAAAAGATTATACCCCTCTGACTCCCTAAATAAAACCATCCTTTATATGTAAAGTCGGAGGGCAAATAAATAAAATTTTGTAAGCGATATTGCTTAATAAAGGAAACTTTATTGTGTGTTTGGTTAAACAAGAACTTATGGGATGAAATTAATGTTTTCCTTTGTAGTGTGATTAAACATGTTATGAGATTGCGATACTTATATGTGCAAACAAATGAAGTTGAACTCTTAAACTAATATAGTGTTAAATGAAACTTTCAGGTAGTTGATAAACTTAACTATGTGAACACGCAGTAACCCCGAAGGAAGGCGAGAGGAGGGCCAGTCTTCTGGCAACCTCGAGCATAAAATTGATCAGTTACTTGCACTCCTGCAAGACACGAGAGCTAGAGTAACCCACTTGGAAACCAAAAGAGTCAATCGGGAACCCTCGAGAGGGGGAGATTCAGTGAGCCATGGTGGTGAATCCATTCCTCATGAGCAGGAGGATGAGATAGTTGGGGAAGAAACCCATAACCCTGAGAAAGAAAGGATGGCGATAGAGTTGTCACGAGACATGAGGAAAGTAGTTCCCCCAAAATTTGATGGAGCGGATTCTGGAGATGCCGCAGAGGCATGGTTAGTAGAAATGGAGAAGTTATTCGAGATCAGGGATTATACTGATGACAAAAAGGATTTATGGGGAGCCTACTAGCTATCTAGAGAAGCGTCCACTTGGTGGACAAGCAAGAAGCTTGAATTAGGGTCGAGGGTTAAAGGACTAACTTGGTCAAAATTTGTATTCATTTTCAGACAAAGATGGCTTCCTCAGCTATATTATGATCAGAAGCTAACATAATTCTATCATCTAGCTCAGGGAGAGCTCTCAGTTAACCAATATTGGGAGAAGTTCATTAGATTGCTCAAGTATATTCCGCAGTATCATGGTGACGAATACCTTCGAGTGCGGAGATTCATCTTGGGATTGAAACCCCAAATCGGAGGACAGGTGGATCTGTTGGGTCCAACTACCATGGACCAGGCTTATGAGAAAGCTATCAAACAAGAATAAAGGTTGTAGTCTATGGCAGCGGACAGAGAAAAGAAAAAGAAAGAAAAATTAGCTGCAAACCCTAAATCATTCAAGAAGAAGGGAGAAAAGCAGGAGGGTCAACATAAGAATGACAAAGGGTATAAGGAACACAAAAGTCGGGATCGTAGGGACAGAAAGTCTGGGAATAATCAGGGCAATAATAATAAGAAAAACCAAGATGATAGAAGGACGTCCGAGAGAAAAGGCCCAGCTGGGGGATGTTATACATGTGGTGGGGATCATTATGCGAATCAATGCCCTACCAAGATAGCAAGACCGACTCCTCGAGGGAACCCTCTACCTTCTCAGCAGACGGCGTTCCAACAACGTATCCATGCAGCAGTTGACAATCGGCAAGCGGAATACCAAATCACACCAATTGAAACATCAGGTAAGCTGTTTGGGACCCCTGTAACAATTTTAATTGATACTAGAGCTACTGAATGTTTCGTGTCGCCTAGGATCATGAGTAAAATATCTAGAAGAGCAGGCTTTATGCAAAATTCTTGGTCTGTAGAGTATGCTAATCAGTCCAAGGCTCTGGTAGAGCAATGCCTGTTTGAGGCCCAGGTTGAATTACCCAATTTCTCTACGGAGGTGAACCTTTATGTAGCCCCCTTAGGCACATATGATGTTATTCTTGGTATAAATTGGCTATGGAAGCATAGAGCTCGAGTCGATTGCTTTTCCAAAACTGTGGAATGTCTAGATGATCAAGGTCGTAGGGTATTCATTCAGAGGATAGAACGACCAGTCAAAATAAGACAAATTTCTGCAATGCAACTTAAGAGAGCTAGGCGTAAGGGTTGTCGGGTTTTTGCAGTTAAAATGGAAGAGGTCATCGAACCTTGTGAGACTCAAGAGGCAATTTTCTTTGACGACTTGATGTTCTTCGAGTCTCAGAAAACTGCAACAGAGGATTTTGGAAAAGGGGTAGGAATAAAAGATTCAGAATGGGAAAAATACCCCTATTTGAGGGAGTTTGCAGATGTATTTCCAGAAGAGTTACCTGGGTTACCACCTAAAAGGGCATTTGATTTCACAATTGACATACAACCTGGTGCTGAACCGATATCTAAGGCACCATATCGTATGACTACTACTGAGCTGTTAGAGCTAAAGGCTCAGTTACAGGAGCTCCTTGAAAAGGGTTTAATTCGACCCAGTGTTTCACCATGGGGAGCCCCAGTTATATTTGTTAAGAAGAAGGATGGAACCCTAAGGTTATGTATTGATTACCGTATGATCAACAAGGTAACTGTTAAGAATAGATATCCCCTACCGCGTATTGATGACCTTTTTGATCAAATGTGTGGGGCAGCGGTATTCTCTAAGATTGATCTCCGGTCTGGATACCATCAGCTGAGACTTAAAGAGGAAGATATCCATAAAACAGCTTTTAGAACAAGATATGGGCATTATGAATTTACAGTTTTACCCTTTGGGTTAACAAATGCCCCAGCCGCCTTTATGAATTTGATGAACAGCGTGTTTCGAGATTGCCTGGATAAGTTTGTTTTGGTGTTTTTGGATGATATTCTGATCTATTCCAAAAACGAAGAGGAGCATCTTCATCATTTACGCTTTGTGTTACAAAGATTGAGAGAAAACAGATTGTATGGCAAATTGTCTAAGTGCTCATTTTTCCAGAAGGAAGTACAGTATTTAGGGCACATTATCTACGCCAAGGGTATTGCAGTGGACCCAACTAAAATCAAGGCCATTCTGGAATGGCCAGAGCCGAAAAATGTGCAAGAAGTCCGAAGCTTTATGGGGTTGGCTGGTTATTACAGGAAATTTGTGGCTAATTTCTCTAGGATTGCTTGCCCTATTACCTCACTTCAGCGTAAGGGAAAGAAGTTTGTGTGGACAGCCAAATGCCAAGAAGCATTTGAGGTTTTGAAAGAAAAATTGACATCAGCTCCGATTTTACAGGTACCTGATCCAGATGGGCATTTCGTAGTTACCACGGATGCCTCGGGAGAAGGATTGGGTGGAGTACTCATGCAAGATGAAAAAGTCATTGCGTACGAATCGCGAAAGTTGAAAGATTATGAACTTAATTATGCTCCTCATGACCTTGAATTAGCTGCCATTGTTCACGCACTTCAAGTTTGGAGGCATTATTTATTAGGAAAACCCTTCGAATTAAGATCTGATCACAGAGGATTGCAATATTTATTCACTCAACCCAATCTTAATGCTCGGCAAAGAAGGTGGCTTGAGTTAATTTCTGATTATGATTTTGAGATCAGCTATATCAAAGGAAAGGAAAATCGGGTAGCAGACGCCCTAAGTCGGAGGAGACATATAACCTCCATGTTATCAGTTCATACCAATTTTCGGGAACAAGTTCTCCAATTCTCTACAGAAGATGGGTATTATCAGCAAGTTAAGCTAGCCCTATTGAAGGATCCTCAAGATCACAGGTATGACGGATTCCAGTTTGATACTGATGGGATACTTAGATATAAAGGAAGAATGTACGTTTCGGATGCTGGGGAGTTAAGAAAACTAGTTCTTCATGAGATCCATGATGCACCCTATTCTGGACATCCTGGGGTGACTAAACTAATGGCAGATATGCGACCCTTATATTTTTGGAAGGGAATGAAGAGAGATGCTGTGAAATATGTGGCAGAATGCTTAGAGTGTCAGAGAGTTAAAGCTGAGCACCTTCACCCAGCAGGCTTACTATATCCGCATGAAGTTCCTGGATGGAAGTGGTAGGTGATTAGTATGGACTTTGTTCAAGGACTCCCAATGTCCAGAGGAAAACATAATTCAATTTTGGTGGTGGTGGATAAGCTCACCAAGGTTGCACATTTTATTCCAGGAAACCTAACCGATGGAGCACCAGCAATAGCAAGGAAATTTGTGCAAGAAATCTTTAGATTGCATGGGGTTCCAGAAAAGATCATCTCGGATAGAGATGCTAGAATGACCTCAAGGTTTTGGCAAACGCTATTCGCTTCCCTTGGGACTCAATTGAACATTAGCTCTGCATATCACCCAGAGACGGATGGTCAGACAGAGAGGGTGAACCAAGTACTTGAGGATCTTCTGAGAGTTTACTGTATGGATCAGCAGTATAAATGGGAAGATTATCTTCCGCTTGTTGAGTTTGCTTACAACAATACCTATCATTCCGCCATAAAGATGGCACCATTTGAGGCGTTATACGGGCGCAAGTGCCGCACTCCTATAAGCTGGGATAAGCTAGAAGATAGGATTAGCCTTGGCCCTGAGATGCTTTCAGAAATGGAAGAACAAATCAGAGTGATTAGAAAAAGGTTAGCTGAAGCAAATGACAGGCAGAAAAGCAATGCAGATGCTAAGAGAACACCCAGACATTTCGCTATAGGTGACAAAGTGTTGTTAAGGGTTAAACCTCAGAAGAGTGCTATCAAATTTGGAAAATCCACCAAACTTGCGCCAAGATATGTGGGACCGTTTGATGTATTGGAGGAAATCAATCCTGTGGCCTATCGGATTGCTCTACCGCCAGCCCTATCCAGAATGCATAATGTTTTTCATGTTTCTTATTTAAAGAAGTATATACCTGGCAGTAACCATGTAATTAACTGGAATGCTTTACAGGTGCAGGATCCAGGAGTGGTGTCGATCGAGCCCAGCAGGGTACTCGAGATGCGTAAGATCCGCTTACGAAATCGAGAAGTGATTCAATGTAAGGTCCAGTGGGACCAGTATTCTGAGGATGGTGCCACCTGGGAGGATCTCCAGGATATTAGGCAGAGATTCCCTCATCTTTTAGAGGACTATGAACTTCTTTTTTAGACTCTTTTGTTATTTATCATGTTTGTATAAAAACTCAATATCATCGGGGACGATGACTCTTAAGGGGGGAGAGATGTTACATCCCACCCTAATGACTTATAAACACTCTAAGTTTTGTAGCTTTAAGAATGTTGAATGTTGCAAATGTTGTGTATTTATGCATAAATGATGGAAATCTTATGATTTTGCTATGGAAATGCAATGGATTATGTACCATGTTTATTCCTAGATGTTCATACTGTGGTGAACTTAGAAAGGAAGTTTATATCTTGCAGTGATTGAGTTGATTGAAATATGTTTTATCGTTAATGAGATGATAGTCTAATCCTTCTTCGTTTGATGGAGTTGGATACAGGAAAACGTTCCGCGATGCTCGGGAGCAGGGAAGTATCATCTGAGTAGAGAGGTAATGTTGTATGTACCCTGGAATCGCCATTTGAGCTAAGGTTGGTCTCTGGATCTAGTTAACCCTAGAAGTGAGTATTCAGCACCCTGTCGTCATAGGTTGTCCGAGGTAGACCACAGTGGTTGATAAATGGTGCTTTTTAGGGATAGGAAACTGTGATTTCTTTATCTCTTTACAGTGGATTGGCGTGCTTAATTTGGGTTGTTTGTGTTGGAAGTAATTATGCAGTTAGAGTAACTTTTCTTGGTAAATTTATAAAATATATATATAATAATAATAAAAGCAATATTATTATTATTATTATTATTATTATCTTGAGAAAAACTAAATAATGTTATATTATTGAATATAAAGAGGAGAGTATTTTATAAAATAAAATTTTTATAATTATAAAATGTAGGAATAATCTTGTTATTGGATGAATTTATAATTAAATTAACTTATTATATATGGATATAAATATTTTTAAAGGGAAATGAGATTTTACGTCTTAGATGGTGTTTACGCGTGTCCTCAAGGTGTGATCAAAACAAGTGAAAGCCACAATGATATGTGGTAGATTTGTCTCCTTGTGATCGAAAATGGAAGAATAGGTTGAATCGTGGAAAATAGAGGGTAAATCATGGCCGGTAAGAATTTTACCGAGGGAGTCTCCATAAATCATGTTGAGTCATCATGTGTTCTTGAAGGGTAGTGAGTGGACACAAGCACCAAAACTTTCATTAATCTCATTTTAAATATCACGATAACGTTCATGGAAGTAGTGGAAAAGCGCTAGAAGTGTAGTTTATTAACTACACGGAATGGCTAAATGAGGAGAATATCTCTTGTAAAATTCTTTTTGGAAGAAAAGGATCTGAGGAAAAGAGAGGGGAGGCGAGAAGAGGGGTGATTAGCGAAAGGGAAAGAGATTTCATCCTAAAATAGATGTACGGAGGGCATGCAAAAGTCCATAAAAGCGAGAGAGGTGTTAGAAAGGAACTTGATTGAAAAATCATTTTGTTGCTCATTTGAGTTATTTGTTGATCTAGGCTTTGAATTCTGAGCCGCGTGTTACTTTCATTCTTATTACGATAGAAGTCGTGTTAAGTAGTATGCTGTAGAACTAATGCTAATCTCTTTGGAGTTTTCATATTCGAGTAATGCGTATATCTAAGTATAATATACTATCTTTCTGTCTAAAGTCATCTAGAGAAAGAAATGCGTTGTCCAAGTATATTATATTTTCTCCTGCTTTCTAACTGTCTGAGTCTTTCAGAGAAAGAAATCTGGGCGTAGTTAATGAAATTCTTGCTTATACTTAGTCTATAATTTACGGTGAATATTTTTGGATTCACCGATTGAAATATCCTTCTGGTAATAAACTAAGGAAAGAGGATGGTAAACTAAATGAAAGGGTATGCTAAGGTTCTTGCTGGTTTGCGAGGGAAAAATAAGCTTTGTAAAGAATGAACTATATCTACCCTTGTGCGTTTTATGTTAGTAGAATAAAAGTCTTTAACTTACTTGAAATTCCTAAACATCTTTGATTCTGTTAAAAATATTATTGATTTACGATGTATGAATACAGCAGTATAAATAGTAATTCATAAAGAGTTAGGTAAAGGGAAGGTTGCCTCCCTAAGACATAACCTGTTGAGCAGTAGTGTCACGGAAGCGAAAAATAATGCGTGAACTACATTGCTAACATTCGGCATCACCTTGAAGTCTTATAGCTGACTTCAAATATGAAGTCCAGCGACTAGAAGGGTTTCTTGTTGTACTGAAATATTATACGAACTTTAACAGCTGAATTAACTCAGAAGAGTTAGTTGAACTCATGTAATGATGGTATATTCTGAAGCTCTCAGTTCTTAGAAATCTGAGGCTTTTGTTACCTATCTTTAAATATTAGTTTGTATCAATAAAACTATACGTGTACAACAGGCGAGCATATGGGTACGCAATTCTTGCAGAAAACCCTAGTTCTAGAATTTCTAGACACACGTGGCAGGTAGCCAAGAAGTGTGAGAAAGGGTAGAAAAACCCTAGGTAGGTCATAGGTACATGGCCTAGAATGACGTCAGTTGAAAAGTTGGAGAGGTATTCTCGAGGAAGCCTAGTTTAAATATAATATCCAAGTCAAGTAGGTGGGTAAGTATACTGATGGTGCAAATGCTATGGCCATAGTAGGGCAAATGCCACTGACTGCCCTAACACTCACATGTAACTCAGATATCTAGCTAGCCAAAAATGCCGGCTTAGTAGGAAGGAATCCTTGGTAGTCAGGCAGTGCCAGTTAGATAGGGTTCAACCACCAGAGCTCAGATGGCTGTTAGAGGGTTAGTCCAACATCACCTTTCGCAAGAAGGGCAGGGCCCCCTTCCAGTAGGAAGGTGTGCACGGGGGACTGAATAAGTCCGTGGTTGGAGGTAAAGCACTCAGATGATGCTTCCCTCAATTCTTCAGTTGGCAAGCCGAGTCTTGGGAGACGCTGAACAGATGAGGACTTCTTAACCTCTCTCTTGTACTTGCTTTGTACTTATTTGAAATGTTAACAGATCTCTCATAATATTCTGTAATGTAAATTTGATTACTTTATCATGGAATTTGTTGTACTGCAATGTAAAAATACTTTTTAATGATGCACCAGGTATTGATTTGTGTTTAATGTACTTTTGATTTGAATTCTAACATTAGTTCTCCACAAACTGTCGCAAGTATAGAAAATTTGCAAGAAGAGAAAATTCGCAAGTATAGCAAAACACTGTCACAATAAATAGGTGAACTCACTTTTATTTATGTTGTCCACAATTTGTTTTTATTTTTATTTTGCATGTTCGTCAAAATTTCAATGAAAAATCTTCATTGACATGTCGATGAAAACCTAGGTTCATCGAAATTTCAATGAACGTCAAGTATAAAATTTAAAAAAATTGAAAATTACACATTAAATATCACAAGTACCCAACAATACATTAAATTATACATCTTTTGTTAGAAATTTTCATCGGATTTTGTAGTCAAATGAGTTAGTGAGTTTAAGACTATGTTTATTAAAATGAAAATTATGGGAAACATCATTCGCGAGGATTTTTAAGTATGTATATTAAAATGAAAATAACAGTGAAGATCCTCATAATGAGCACATTCACCCATGATGACTTAGTAGGGTTTAAATATTCATGATGATTCATGGCTCATAATCTTGCATTCCACAATGGATTTAATTCCATGCTCGATCTATAGAAATGTAAATAGAAGAGTCAACACAGAGCAGGTGTTAGGTATTTTTCCTACCCTTTTCTCTATCGCTTCATATTGATTTATGATTTTTCTTTTATTTTATTAGGATTTTATTATTTTTATTTTTTCTAATAGGGCATCCTTGGGTAGTGAAAAAATGTTATTAAATGAGTGTGTGTTTCAATATATGGATGTTGAAAAACAAATATGACTAAATAAAAATTGTGAAGAGGCTGAGCTGAAGCTGTGTAGGTTCCATTATATGGCTGTCAGTGAATATATTTGTGAATTGCAAGACAAATCCAACAAGAAATGGAAGATGCATCAAATACAATTTTTTTAATCTATTTCCTAATCTCTCCCTTATTTACAATGTTCTACAAAAATCATTGAAACTAGGGCAAATGACTTACTTGGAAGATAAAGTTGGAAACTATGCAGAGCTAGTTGTGTAGAGGTTTCCAAATCTCTTACTGAGACAATGACAAATGAAATACCTCACAAATATACACTAATTGTATTTCTTCAATGATTTTGACAACATAGGAAAGTTTTGAAGCCTACACTAATTGTATTTCTTCAAGGATGAAAACAACACAAGAAAATGTTGAGAGCTTTAGAAAGGATATTATGAAAACCTAAGGTTACAGTGAGATTAAGGAAAAGTAAATGCACGAAGTAAATGTAGTAAAGGCATGACACAAGGTATGTGTGGTAGCTTTTTAAATAATCAACGGTTTTCAATCAACAAACTGTCAACCATGTTGTCTCCCTCCATTTAAACCATTGAAGGATAAAATGAGCTTTGAAAGCTCAAATAGGGACACACCTTTGGTGTAATTAAAGATATATTTATTTTATAGTAATTTTTTAATAATACTTTTTTGTTGTTCTATTTTATGCATTAAAACAATATATTTATTTTCTATTTCATGATCTAATTCATGAAGTTTTGTCATACAATTTTTATACAATGTTATGGTGAATTCAATGAATTTGATCAGAATGGCAACCTAGATCTTCAATAAAGATCTTTCAAAATAGATGATGGTAGTACTTTTCGCATCGTGTTCTGATATATATTAAGATGATTATTCATCTGCATAAACCATAAACAAACTAGTAAATGAATTTGTACCTTCTCTATAAGGAAATCATGTTTCTAACATCACATTTGACTGTAATAAGAATAAAGATTCTCCTTGTATCTATATTAAGAAATTCCAAACGTGTAAGCGAAGAATTTTTAACATTCCCAAGAAATGATAAATATTGTATGTAAGCTTACGCAATGGTCCACAATTGAAAGAAATTTCAAACTCTTCAAATAGAGTTTGAAGAAAATCCACTTTCCCCCAATGTCAAACTAAGAAAATCCTTCATATCAACCAATTTTATAATTGGATAGAATTTCTGACAATGATAGGTGCATTTATTTGCAATCAAAATCTAAATAGTGAGAAATTATTGTAGCATACTAATTTAATGTTGTTGTGGGTGGCACATAGGTAAGGAACACAATTTCCCATTAAATGAGATATGCCCCTCTCTTTGCAAAAGTGGCGGTTGAAAATAATGAGCTCCATGGTGAATTCAATGAATTTGATCAAAATGGCATGTTGGGTCTTTAATGAGCATCTTTGAAAGAAGATGATGGAAATAAATTTCACACAACAATCTAACCTATTTTAAGATGACTATGGGTTCTTCTGGTTTTGCATGCACCCACCATCTTCATCGGGAAAGCACGAAATAATATATGACCCATCAAAGTTCAAAGTAGAGACATGTCGCCCCAACAAAACTAATGGCCTCCATAATGAAGCAAAAGTTGGAAGGATAGTAAAAATCTGAAGGGTGAATCCAAAGTGAAAGAAAATATAGGTGAAGAGGGTTAAAAAGAGAAGAGGAGGCTTATTATCTACAAATTGGAGGAGACTTAATGGTTTTTTATTCACAAACAAAAAGAAGACTTAAATAGGTTTTTATTTGCTCCAAAAGGTCAATCAATGGAGGGTAGCATTTATCATCTTTCTACTATAGTTACAATTATAATTTTAGGATACTATAATAAGTAAATATTCTCCCTACATCTCTATTGGGAAATTTTAGATGTGTATGTGAAGAAACTTTAGCATCCCTAAGAAATGCCAGAGATCATACGTAAGATCACGCAGTCATCCATAGTTGAAGGAAATTTCAAACTCTTCAAATAGAGTTTGAAGAAAATCTCCTTTCCCCAACGTCAAACTAAGAAAATCCTTCATATCAAACTAACAATGGAAATCAAAATCTAATTAGTGAGAAAATATTGTAGCATACTAATGTAATTTTGTTGTGGGTGGAACATAGGTAGGGCATGCATGTGCCCATCAAATGAGATATGCCCCTCTCCACAAAAGTGGCAGTTGAAAATAATGAACTCCATGGTGAATTATGTGAATTTGACTAGAATGGTAGGTTGGATCTTCAATGAGCATCTTTCAAAGTAGATGATTGTAGTATCTTTTGCATGGCATTCTGATCTATTTTAAGATGATTATTCATATGCATAAACAATAAACAAACTAGTAAATGAATTTTTACCTTCTCATATAAGGAAATCATGTTTCTAAAATCACATCTGACTATAATAAGAGTAAAGATTCTCCCTGTATCTCTATTTTGAAATCTAATTAATGAGAAATTATTGTAGCGTACTAATCTATTATTGTTGTGGGTGGCACACAAATAAGGCATGCATCCACCCATTAAATGAAATATGCCCCTCTCTTTGAAAAAGTGGTGTTTGAAAATAATGAACTCCATGGTGAATTTGGTGAATTTCATTAGAATGGCAGGCTGAATCTTCAATGAGCATCTTTCAAAGTACATGATGGCAATACCTTTTGCAAGACATTCTAATCTATATTAAGATGAATATTCATCTGCATAAACTATAAACAAACTAGTAAATGAATTTGGACCTTCTCATATAAGGAAATCATGCTTCTAACATCACATCTGATTGTAATAAGAGTAAAGATTATCCATGTATCTCTATCAGGAAATCTAATTAGTGAGAAAAGATTGTATCATGTACTAATCTAATGTTGTGGGTGGGGCATAGGTAAGGCATGCATCTTCCCATTAAATGAGATATGCCCCTCTCTCTGCAAAAGTGGCAGTTGAAAATAATGAACTCCATGGTGGATTCGGTGAATTTGATTAGAATGGTAGGTTGGATCTTCAATGAGCATATTTTAAATAAAATGATGGAAATACTTTTTGAATGACATTCTGATCTATATTAAGATGATTATTCATCTGCATAAACCATAAACAAACTAGTAAATAAATTTATACCTTCTCATTTAAGGTGCTCATGTTTCTAACACCACATTTGACTTTAATAAGAGTAAAGATTCTCCGTGTATCTCTATTGGGAAATTTCAAACATGTATGTGAAGAAACTTTAACACCCCCAAGAAACAACAGAATCATACATAAGCTCATGTAGCCATCCACAATTGAAAGAGATTCCAAACTCTTCAAATAGAGTTTAAAGAAAATACCCTTTCCCTAATGTCAAACTGAGAAAATCCTTCATATCGACTGATTCTTCAAATAGAATTTGAAGAATAAAGATTCTCCCTATGTCTCTATTGGGAAATTGTAGATGTGCATGTGAAGAAACTTTAACATCCCCAAGAAATGCTAGAGATCATACGTAAGCTCACAGTCGTCCATAGTTGAAAGAAATTTCAAAATCCTCAAATACAGTTTGAAGAAAATCCCCTTTCCCCAAAGTCAAACTAAGAAATTATTTCATATTGAACTAAAAATGAAATTTGATAAAAGTCAAGTTGAGGGACATTTTTATAGGATCACCAAAAAATGATTATTCATATGCATTAACCATAAACAAACTAGTAAATGAATTTGCACCTTCTCATATAAGGAAATCATGTTTCTAACATCACATCTGACTGTAATAATCTAGTAAAGATTCTCCCTATTTCTCTATTAGGAAATCTAATTAGTGAGAAAATATAGTAGCATACTAATCTAATGTTCTTGTGGGTGGTACACAGGTAAGGCTCACATGCACCCATTAAATGAGATACGCCCCTCTCCGCAAAAGTGGCAATTGAAAATAATGAAGTCCATGGTGAATTCAATTAATTTGATCTGAATGGTAGGCTAGATCTTCAATGATCATCTTTCAAAGAAGATGATGGTTGTACCTTTCGCATGGTCTTCTAATTTATATTAAGATGATTATCATCTACATAAACCATAAAAAAACTAGTAAATGAATTTGTACCTTCTCATATAAGGAAATCATGTTTCTAACATCACATCTGACTATAATAAAACCAAATATTCTCCCTGTATCTCCATTGAAATTAGTGATAAAATATTGTAGCATAATAATCTAATGTTGTTGCAGGTGGTACATAGGTAAGGCATGCATGTGCTCATTAAATGAGATATGGCGCTCTCTCCACAAAAGTGGCAGTTGAAAATAATGAACTCCATGGTGAATTAGGTGAATTGGATTAGAATGGCAGGTTGGATCTTCAATGAGCATCTTTCAAAGTAGATAATGGCAGTACCTCTCACATGATTTTTTGATCTATATTAAGATGATTATTCATCTACATAAACCATAAACAAACTAGTGAATGAATTTGTACCTTCTCATATTTAAGGCAATCATGTTTCTAACATTTCATCTAACTGTAATAAGAGTAAAGATTCTCCCTCTATCTCTATTGGGAAATCTAATTAGTGAGAAAAAATTGTAGCATACTAATCTAATTTTGTTGTGGGTGGCACATAGGTAAGGCATGGCAATTGAAAATAATAAACTCCATGGTGAATTTGGTGAATTTGATCAGAATGGTAAGTTGGATCTTTAATGAGCATCTTTCAAAGAAGATGATGGTAGTACCTTTTGCAAGGTGTTCTAATCTATATTAAGATGATTATTCATCTGCATAGACCATAAACAAACTAGTAAATGAATTTTTACCTTCTCATATAAGGCAATCATGTTTCTATTTCATCACATTTGGCTAAATAAGAGTAAAAATTCTCCTTGCATCTCTTTTGGGAAATCTAATTAGTGAGAAAATAATGTAGCATACTAATCTAATGCTATTTTGGGTGGCACACAGGTAAGGAATGCATTTTCCCATTAAATGAGATACGCCCCTCTTCGTAAAAGTGGTGGTTGAAAATAATGAACTCCATGGTGAATTCGATTAATTTGATTAGAATGAAAGGTCGGATCTTCAATGAGCATCTTTCAAAGTAGATGATGGTAGTACCTTTCACCTGCATAAACCATAAACAAACTACTAAATGAACTTTTACCTTCTCATATAAGGAAATCATGTTTGTAACATCACATATGACTATAATAAGAGTAAAGATTCTCCCTATATCTCTATTGGGAAATCTAATTAGTGGGAAAAGTTTGTAGTGTACTAATCTAATGTTGTTGTGGGTGGCACATAGGTAAGGTATGCATGCACTCATTAAATGAGATATGCCCCTCTCTTTACAAAAGTGGCAATTGAAAATAATGAACTCCATGGTGAATTCAATGAATTTGATCACAATGGCAGGCTAGATCTTCAATGATCATCTTCCAAAGTAGATGACAGAAGTACCTTTTGCACGATGTTTTGATCTATATTAAGATGATTATTCATTTGTATAAACCATAAAAAAACTAGTAAATGAATTTTTACCTTCTCATATAAGACAATCATGTTTCAAACATCACATCTAACTGTAGTAAGAGTAAAGATTCTCATTGTATCTCTATTGGGAAATTTTGGACATGTATGTGAATAAACTTTAACATCCCCAAGAAACTCCAAAGATCATAAGTAAGCTCACACAACCATCCACAATTGAAAGAAATTTCAAATTATTCAAATAGAGTTTGAAGAAAATCCCCTTTCCCCAATGTCAAACTAAGAAAATCCTTCATATCAACCAATTCTATAATTGAATAGAATATTTGACAATTACAGATGCATTTATGTATGATCAAAATCTAATTTGTTAGAAAATATTGTAGTGTAATAATCTAATTATTTTGTGGGTAGCACATAGGTAAGGCACGCAATCAC
Organism: Sequoia sempervirens; assembly: GCA_007258455.2. NCBI lineage: Eukaryota > Viridiplantae > Streptophyta > Pinopsida > Cupressales > Cupressaceae > Sequoia > Sequoia sempervirens. Next base: position 21,759 of record VDFB02285849.1, read on the forward strand.
CCATTAGATGAGATACGCCCCTCTTGAGATGCAAAAGTGGTTGTTGAAAATAATGAACTCCGTGGTGAATTCGATGAATTTGATCAAAATGGTAAGCTAGATTGTTACACCCCACTTGTGTAGTTATTATTTACTATTATTACATATGGTAAATATGAATGTAATGTGAATTCTAAAGATGAATAAATTGTGCTCATACCTTGTTATCAATATGAATGTTATCTCATTTGATGTTATCTCAGTTGATGTTATTTCATGGGGAAATACTGTATATATGTGAATAGATGGTTAATTAATTATTATTCTAACTTTGGAGATGTTTTATGTATACTACATATGTTGTGAACAATTGACTATCATGTACATTTTTAATGGATGTAGGTATATGTTCCATTCCTCCAAGAAAAGGGGAAGTATCACTCAGGAGAAGATCTTGGTTGGGTAACCAATGAAAGTAAACTATCTGAGCATACACACACTACATTATAATGATTGAGTTGAGGCAGTTTATGGGAAGTTGGTAAGTCATCCTTAGTTGATATGTCTGCATTGGAAAATTATTTTTTACTACTACATGCATTATTCGATGATGTTTATCTTTTGATCTTTTGAGATCTTCTTGTACTATTACAATTATATTGACAAGAGGGATGTACGTGGAGTATGTGTATATATATGAACATACATTTCAAT
>VDFB02285850.1:0-39780 GCA_007258455.2 Sequoia sempervirens
TGATTAAATTCCTAAAGTCATCCTAATTAAATTAAAATTAAATAAACCTTGTTTAATTTAATCTAAAATCACCTCTCTTTAATTAAATAAATCAAAATCCTTTATTTAATTAAATCTAAATCATATTCTTCTCATTTTTTATTTAAATCAATCCAAAAATCTAAATCAAATTGTCAAATCACCTAACCTCCTATTAAATTAATCAAATCATGATTAATTTAATCCTAATCATCTAAAATCCTCTAGATTTTTCCACTTGCACATGAAAATACATTAAAATGATTTATTAAATCTCTATTTTCTTTCAACATGACATATTTAGGGGAATATTCCTCCATGTTTGAAAATCTCTCCAAGTGGGTTTGTCCTTCCAACAAAGCATTTAACCCTCTTTCATGTCCTTGTGCATTGAGCCAAGTGGCATTTAAGTCATTTTCTTTCCCTCTCCAACAAGTCATTTCATGATTTTCAAATTCCACCTAATATCATTTATTGTGCACATTCACCAAAATGTGCTCAAGCTTCCTCCATTCACATCTTGACAAGTGGAACTTGCCCATTGGATGTTGAATGATCCCACATTGCTTCATTTTTCTCATTCCTCCATCTTGTCTTTCTAGAAATAAGAGGTTTTCATTCTCATTTGGGATCCACAACTTAGAGCAAAGTTACTCTCTTCACATTGAGAGCTAATTTTATCCATCTTCATAGCATTTGTCATAATCTTAGCTAGGTTATTGTAGATTTCACCAAGGAGTTCATTGTTCTTCATCAACAAGTGGATCAATCTTCATCAAATCATCACAAAGCTTGCAAAGGAGTTGGGAAAGGGCCAATTTTCACATCAAATTGGCACCAATTCCCTCATGGGATTGAGGGTTTGCATGTTTAAATAGGATTTCATGGCTTCTCTTATTTTGTTCTTCATTTTCCTTCCTATTTTGAGCATTGTAGATGAATTCCATGGGGAATCTTGGTTCTGACTTGCATTTGGATCTAATATTGTGTTTATTTGCTATGTTTGTGCAAGTCTAGGATTGGGGTTCACACTCACCACATGGTTTCCAAATGTTGTTTTCATTTGAAATGTAGACAAGACATACCTATATTTATGAAATGTAGATGTAGATATGTATAGTTATGAATGTCTTATAAGAAATAGAAGGTGTGAAAACATGTATTTTTTAACATGCACTTTATGGCATATGGTATCCTTCATAATACACAATTTACAATGCTGATTTCAAGTAACCTCAAAGGAATGTTTGGATTTGAAAACCATTATCCTGAAGCCAAAGAGGTATTTGCACCCCAAGAAAATGGTACTTTTGATTTTATGTTCAAGTAGGGCTATGATTTTTCTTTCATTGTATAGGTCCAGTTGTAGGTTGAACTACATAGTGTGGTTTACAACCTACAGAAGCTTACATCATGGTTCCTAGTATGTTTTCCACAAGTAGGCTTATACTAATTCACTCAATTAATGATTAAATATTTTATCAAAAGATTCAAGTAACATGTTCTTCCTTTGAGGTTGGTGGTAGCAATGCAAACACTTTTTTGGTCAATCAAGGTTATCACCAAGGTTTTGGTTGACTTCTTAGCCTTTCTTCTCACATAACTAATAGACACATGCACCACAACCAACATATCTTGCAATATTCTATATTTTTTCATGCGTCTATATAAGTAATTACTTATCTATATGCAAGGTACAATTGTAGGCTATACACAAAGTAGCAAGTTGAACTACACATTGTGGTATTCAACCTACACAAGTTTAGCTCAACCTTCATAAGACAATGAGACTATGGGAAAATGTGATTCAAAATATACTTATCAAATGTGCATTTGACTATTGTGAGTCGTATTTTGATAACAAATTGTAGGCTGCAAAACATATTCTATGTTTTAACATGTAGTTCAAAATGTACCCAACCCTTCCAATTATGATTTATGTATATCCAGGCCTGCAATTCAAAAAACAATAACTCCATTATTATTAGCATGGGGAAAATACAATACAATTCTCATCGAATGAGGATTCAAAGCACCGTGCATTTTGGAAACCCTGTCAAATTCTAGTTACAAAACACATGTTTTGAAACTTGCAATTTCTCATACCCAACACTCAATTGTCAAATGTTGTTGTCATTTAAAATATAGACAAGACATGCGTATAGTTATGGATGTCTTATAATGAGTAGGAGTTTTTCCAAACATGTATTTATTTACTTGCCCTTTATGCATAGGGTAACCTTCAACATACACACTTCATACTTCACACGATGTCTGCTATAACCAATTGTAGGATGCAAAACACACTATGTTATAAGGTGCACTTCACAATGTGTTGTTGAATCCAATTAAAATTTCCATTGAAACTCAATGTACAAAACATCTAATAAGTGTATTTCACTGTGCAAAAGAAAATAGCTTTGAAAGCAAGATTAAATAAATGATAACCCAAACTAGAAGGAATACATTGCATAATCATGAAATAAAGAAAATAGCATGCTGGAAAATACAATGTTTTATGAGTCAGCAATAAAATTAGTTTGTCAACAAACATAGAAAACATCGAATAAGTGTATGTCATGAGTGAGAAGAAAATGCATTGAAAAGTAATAAATCAATAATAAACCAAACTATTGGGAAAGGAAGCCTAAAACACTAAATGATAAAATGCATAAGGCTGTTTTTTTAATATAAATATGTTTTCCAACTTGCATTTGTGTATATAAATATGTAAAACTTCATGTGTGGTATGGCAGTGGATATTATACCCACAAAATGGAATACCTAATATGGCGATAGCTATTGTCCATGAAAAGTGGACCATACATGGATGGACATTTTGTTTTGTGATGTGTGCAATCGTGGCTATGTGGCTGTGTACGTTGGGAGTTGGAAACAATGACAGATGATAAAGTGTTGTCAAAAATATTATGTTTTCATTTGCACATCGAGTGTTTGGCATGGTAAGAGAACTCTAGTAGGAAAGGAAAGGGGCAACTCTCATACTATGTTGTAGACATTTGGGAGATGGAAGAGACACTAGTATAGCAGGTATTTTTGTCAAAACTTGATTGGAGCCTTCTCAGAGCTCTAGAATGAGTCTCTCGTTTGTTTGCAAGCATTGAAACACTTGAAGGTTGTCGGTCAACTAATATTAAAGTGAATCTTAGGAGAGGGTTGGTTCCCTTTATAATTCACCTATTCTAGCATACACTAGTGGTGTTTGGTGGGAAAAGGATAAAGAAAGACTTGAAATAAACCCTTAGATTTAGTTAGGTCATACATGATTTTTTTTTAAGAACCTGTGATTTTTTTACCTTATCAAGTTGGGAAAACTTCTAGATGCTTCAAAATGACACCCAAACTAGTTCAACTATGTCCTATATGTTCTCACTTTCTAATGAACTCATCCAAGTGTCCCTAAATCCTCATGAATTGCTTATAGTTGATCTTTACTTCTCCAACCAATCATAAGTGCCCTTAAACATGTTGAAAGAAAATGTGGGAGAGGCTTTAAAATGATAAAAACTTTTAGTGGGTGTAGGATATCTTTTAGGTGAGCATAGTCTCATACTTTAGTTCATTAAATTCTCCTCATCCTAACATTTTAAGCATTTGTTCATATGCACACTTAGCATTTTGGTGTTTACATAGCTTGAGGACTGATGCATGGAACATGAAGCTCTATCTTTAGAATATCTTGTCATTCATCCCTAGAATTCCCTCAAACTTTTAATGTCATGACTGTATTTTTATTGTAGTAATTGTCTTGAAGAATCCATGTTTCGCACTTGAAATTTCACTCATCTGTCCTTAGCTATGTCATCACACTACAGTGGATTACATCTCATATGATAGTCCATCTTGGCGTGGACTATCACAATGTGTATCACATATATTTTGACAACAATCTTTATAAAGGACTCTCATCTCTATGTTTTCCTCATGGGTTGTCCTTTCATACATGCTTGCCCCCTTTAAATCCTAAAACTCTATTGTCTCATGTAGAGCTGAAAATCGTGTCCTATGCAATTAAAACACTTCTACCTATTGTGTTTTTTACTCATCCTTCTCATAATTTCATATCAGGTGTGGTCACTATAATGGTTCATTTTACAATGTTTACAATACCAACATTCATCATTTGTGTGTTCAATGAGAGACAGGGGGTTTTAAATAGAAGTTTGACAGTGGTACTTGTTATCTTTCTTGTCTATCTTTTGTGCCCTTATTGATTACTGCAAGCTATAGCCTCTGCCATATGCTTGTACTAATGCACTATACAAGTCCAAGTACGTTGTCCTTGATCATCTGTTCTACTTAACCATGAAAATTATGTTTTTTCATAATCTTAGTCATGGTATTTGATTTGTGTGTATGATGGATTCTTATCTTCAGTCAACACACACAAGTTGAGTGAACTAAGCATAATAGACATCTTCCTTTTGGAATGTTGAAGATTCTTAAACTTCTTGCTATAATGTGACCCTTGTATCTTTCTAGAGATTTGAAGACAGTAATTGTACTAAAAAAATAAAATGTTAAATCAAGATTTTGAGCATCTAGAAAGTCTACCCATTCTTATTTTTCATGAGGATTGTCATGAGCAAGACTATCATTATTGTATTCATGGCTCCTTTGTTGATTTTTATACACCAACATTGATCGTATTTATAGTATGAGATGTGGCATTGAGCGATGAACATGGAATAAAACTCTTTTTGTGTCTTTTAGAGGTGTACAACCCATGCTAACGTGTCTTATGTTTTATTTTAATACTATCTTGAAGTATTCATACAATGTCTTATCTTGATTAAGTCAATGTCACCACAAGTATGAATACTATCGGTGAAATAGTCTTATGCCATAATTATTGTGCATGTGATGATTTCCATTTATCTTACTACTCCCATGTAATATCTTCTCATCGTGCCATTGTATGGGGGATCGGGCATAATTTTATCACATTTAAGACAAGTCATTATCTAGGGAGAATAGTCTAAGCCTCAATTTTGGATGCAGATATTCTCCCTAGAAAATGACATGTCGATGATATACTAACATTCAAAAAGTCATCATATCATACAAAACATCATACTAAATAGTATGTGGAGGGAACCGCCAAGATGGAGGGTTGAAATGAGGAATATGTTGATAGGATGGAACTTTTATGTGACCAAGATGTCAAGTAAATGGCTCGTTGTTAGGTATAACAATAGTGTTTCCCACATTTTGTGCCATTCCATCAATGGAGTTGGGCGAGAATTTTATTATTGATATTAGTTTCTAGTGTATTGTATTGTGTGTTGTATTATGTGACAAGCCATTAGTTTCTGGTGTATAGTGGTTGTAGAGTTTGCAAGAGTTACAAGGTGACGTGAGTAAATATGCGATCTAAATCCTAATAATTATTGTTTTTTGATTGTATAGTGTTTAAAAATGGAATAGCATAAATTATTTCACGAGAAGCCATCATTTTCTAGTGTAGAGTTTGCAGAGAGGAATTGCAAGGTGACATGTTAGTATGTGATCTAAATCAAAATTTATTTTGGTTTTATAATTGTCTCATATTTTATAATAAAATGGATACATAGAGTGGAGGATGAAAAGCACTATGTGTTGTGATTTTTTTTTATGAGAGTGGAAGGGTGGAGTCTGTAGGGATGAGTTGCATGTGGGGTCCGATACAGTAAACAAACATGAGACTAAAAATGTCAATCAATTCTAATTATGAATATTTTATGTTTGGCAGTGTTGTTCGGTGTGAAAATAAATATGGTTCAAGTAACATGTGCCCCATTCCAAAGTATACTTGTTTGTTAATATTTTTTTGTTGCAAACCACAAAGTGATTTATACTTAAAAATACTGTGTATTTCAACATGGAAATTGTGAACCTACTCTATGATTGTCTTAGATAATTGTTACCATTCTGACTCGATTGGTGGACGGCTGAATGATATTATATCATGAGGTGGAAATGCAGTTTAAGTTCAAATGTTGTTTTGCATTGTTATCATTATTTATCAAGTGACTGCTATGCATTTTAAAAGGAGATGGAGTTTCAGAATGCCATTTAGATATTGCAGAATTAAAAGAAATACAGAATTGAACAAATGAGCAAAATAGCATTTCAGATGCTTTCTTTTATTTCATGAAAAGACTCATATTTTACAAGGCTTCATTTGATTTCAAGAATCAAGTATTACAACATATGCATTTAAATGCATTTTCCTTTCAAATGAAAAGCAAGAATTGGAATCAAAGATCCACACAAGCCGTGGATGTGACTGTTACAATACATCACTAATAGCACACTATACTACTGAAGATGCGAAAAGGAAATCATACAAGTAAACAGCATAATCATCATTGCCTATTTTGGCCGATGGTTGATGACGAATGGTGCACCTTTGTCTTCTTGAGCTCCGTCGACCTGTAAGAGAAGAGAGGGGATGTCAGTGGCTCCGATTATGGAGTAACCTATATGAGGCACCCACAATAGTATAGCCTACTATTAATCATGCATTGAAACAATCAAGTGCAGTATAGAAGAAATGAAGGAGAATAATAATATCATGATCATCATATTCTATTTTTATGCTAACAATGTTTGTTTCCTTGTGTAGGTATAGGTACAGTCACGAAGCTGAACATTATTTGAAGACCAAGCATGTGGAGGAAAACGGGCTCCCACAAGGGTAGAGCTCGGCATGCTGCCCTATTCATTAAATGGGCTGATTTTAAAAATACATCATCCCCATATTCATCAGTGAGAGAATGAAGCCTGGCCAGAAGGAGTAAAATAGGACCCATTCATCAGGAGTTACTAAACTAAATGTGCATTTCATAATGATCAGGGTCAAGCTTCACGAAGGTTAAATTCAGATAGTGAGTTTAGTACACTAAATGAATTAAATTTGAATACATTTACATCGGATATTGTTGTTCAAAGGATAGTAGACAGGCATACATTATGCTATGCTTGAGAGTTTTTTAATTTTCTGTCATGAAAGAAGCTGATTTTGAAATAAATTTGATAAAGTGAAACATAAAAATGCATGAAGAGTACCACGTTGCTCAGGAGTACAAAAGACAGACAGTGTATTCGAGTATTAAATGAATCACCAGTCCTAGTTGATTGATAATTTGATACAAAATCAAGAATCACAAGATTAAATGATAACAGTTTCTGAGGAGTTATCTATGGAAGGAAACATGTGAGCTCTAATTGAAAGCAGTGTGCAGGAGCAAACAGCTCATCCCGGTTGGGGGAGTGTTTCAAGTAGAATCATGTATCAGTGTTTAGCTAAAGACAACAATCAAAAGTATGATATGCACTCAAGATTTTCTTCAGTGAGTTACAAGAGAAATATTTTGAATGCAAATGTGTATGGTGTTACAATGTTTCAATTTTAAGCCTCTACATAAAGTCCAAGAGTAGAAAGCAAAAGTTGTTGTGTGATAGAGTTAAGGAATCCAAGGGAGCAATGCAGTGTGCACAGTTTCAACAAGCATTTTAACTCATAAAAGTAATTTTCAATTTTTCAGAATGGACAGATTATACTTTGAGTAAGTGAGCTACAAATTTAAATCTAAACGGAGTTTATGTTTGTAAGGAAGATTTCAGTGTCGATGACATTTAAAAAGTGTAAATAAGGAAACAAAAGAATATCTATTTTTTTAAATGCAATACAAACAGTATGTGTTCAGAGTATTATATACCCAAGATAAGATCTAGTTCAAGATCAGAATTTATACAGAATGTCCATAAAGAAGGCCGAGAACTAGAAATACCATGTGAATCAGACTTTCAGCGTTTTCAATTTACCCAATTAGATGTGTTTCTTCTGAGCAGTAAGTTAGAAATAAAAGACACTTTGAGACAATCTTCAAGGAGTAGTTTTCTTCATATTAAGGAAGCCTACGGTGGAGTTTGAAATACAATCACAAAATATCAAAGAGTATCACCAGCTATTATGGGCCGAGTTATAAATTAAATACAAAATGCAAGTTTCCTGAGGTGGGTCAAGCATCAGAAGAAAAGAAATACAGTTTTCTTCATAAATATACAAATACCCATGTAGCCTTGTGGTTTTAGGAGTTCGAAATAGAACCATTAGTTGTTTTGGGTCAAGCTCATATGAACAGAATCAAACAAATGGAGTTGCAATTTGAATCTCAAAGTACCCACTATTGGGGTTTCTAATAAACACACAGGTTTTCATTATTTTCAACTATCTATGATACCCATTTTGGGGTTTGCATTCAAAGTGCAAGAAATGCAATAATGGAGATAACCCATATGGGTTTTACATAAAATAGCAGTAGAATACAAAAATGCAATTTTTTGTGATGAATCAAGCAACAGAAGAAAGAAAATACAGTTTTTTCAACTTTCCATGATACCCACAAACGGATTTGTCTTAAGAAAGACATAAAGATGAATTTGTTGTTTTGGGTCGAGCCCAAGATCTATAAAACAATGTTTTCTATAATATACATCTGGTGTGGCCTGAAAAATGGCCAGAAATTCATGAGCAAAGAGGAGATTTTTTAAGTCTCTGGAGAGCAAAATGTTTAGCAAAGAAAGTTACCAGTCTGTATCTCTGAAAGAGCACTTTAGCCGTGGCCAAGAGTTCTAGATAGCTTCCAGAAGATAAGATTTTGAACCCTTAAAGGATAGTCCAGCTTTCAAGTGGGTCGAGCTCACAGAGACATAGATGTAAGCATAGAAAATGTAGGACAAAGGCATTAGAGATTGTGTATAGTCGCGGCCTCAAGGCCAGAAGAGCAAAGTATGAATCCATAGAAGCTATGGAGCTATGAGTGAATAGCTTACCCCTGCATAGTAGAAGGAAGTAATAACACAAGGCGAGCTCTCATGGAGTAGACTGACAGAAACCGAGCTCGAGTTCATGTCGGCCAAGGCTAATCAAAGCAACAGGAGTGCGAAGCAAGTTAGAAAAGAAGCATGACAAGTCGCGGCCTTAGGGTCTTCTGATATTTCAGAATGGAGAGAAAGAAGCTTCAATACAAAGCAAAACAAAGCTTACCCACTGAAGAGCGTGGGGAAGATTCCCAAGGCGCACAAGCTCGAGTTCAACACAATCATGGCGGCATTTCCTTTCCAGACAGAGCTTCTTTTCTTCAAACTCACGAGTGCAAAATGAATCATTTTTAGGGTTTGGCATTCTTTTCTCATGCCCTAATTCGAGCGACATCATCATCATCTAGAGTCTTCGGTCAAAGCACATGGAGAATTTTGAATGGAGGCCGAAATTTACATTATAATTTATCAAAGTCTGAATGTTGATATTTGAAGGGGGGCCGAATTTCCTAAGTTGGTCGATATGTTAAGTCTTTTAAGACTTATTTCATGTGCTTAGGTTAGGATAAGTCTTTAAGGCTTGTTCTTTTGCCTTAGCGAATTATGAAGTCTTAAAGGTGAGTTATTTTATTGTTTTATGAGAAAACAATGATAATATTATGGTGGATGCTAATGACCTAGGATTAGTATTTGATGATTAGGTTTTAGGGTTCTTATTTTAGATTGATTTTAGAGAAATCAATGAGGTTTTTTGATGAGAGAAGATAATGATGTGTTATATTTTTTATGATTTTTAAGAAAATCAAAATTATTTTAATGGAGAGATAAGGAGCTTTTCTTTTTGCAAAATATTTTAATCTTTAATTGCAAAAAATAGACAAATTGTGCAAATCTGCAATCTTGTAAAGCAGAATCGTAAAGCAATATCCTATAAATTATTTTATGATTTCTTGCTATTTTTAGCAGATTTTTTATTGACTTTTCCTCTTGGTCGGATTTGAGACCTATCTTGGAGAGATAAGGTGTTTTTGAGCTTTTAAAGCAAATTCAGCCTATTTTTAGAGTCTTGACAGGTTCATCATAAAAACAATATGCTTTTTTCTGCTTTTAGGCAGTTTTTTGAGACAGTTTGAAGCCTTTTTCCTTGAGCTTTTTCTGAGCTCGGATTAGGGTTTCTTGAGAGTTGTGTTTTGATAGACTTAGTCTTTCAATTCTCCTTCTCAGTTCAGATTAGGGAGTTCCTACTCATAGGCACTTTTTGAGCTTGTGAACACATTTTGTACTCAGTTTCAGATTATGGCATTCTCCTTCAGTTGAATAAAGATAGCATTCCTACTTCTCATTTTTGTGTCCATTTGCAATTTCGGCTTGATTTTATCTTGTGATCTTTGTTAACAGAGTCCTTGTTATGTCTTTAGACTGTAATTCTTAATGCAGAAAGTTCAGGATATAGGTTGCATGTTGTGCTTCAAGTCAAGTTTTCATGTAAATTATTTATGTATCATTGTTCATGAGAAGTTGTGATATATTATTTTTTTTAAAAGTTGTTTGTGAGAAAGAGATCATAATCATCATTAAATCATTATCAGATTTTGAAGTTATCTGTTGGACTAAGATTTGTTTTCAGATTCATTTTTTATCCCTTTTCCCCTGAAGATTTAGAATAGGATTTTATCATTCGAAGAACCAGCTCACTCTGGAGATTCCTTCTTCACTCAGATCACCCACATCTGAAGAAGGTTTCCATGTTTCGGTAGATTGCTGAATATTGCATTCAGCAGGGTGCAAATCTATTGACAACAATAATTTGGTGATATTTTAAAGATCTAGAGTTGAACATATGTGAATTTTGGTTTTGAGTTATTGTGATATTGTTGTGTGAAGTTGATTTCTCTATTTGACCAAAAACTTTTGAAATGGTAGAAAATTTGTCCTAGAGGGTTGTGTACACATTATTAGATTTCATTTGGTATGTTTGTAAAGGATTGGTATAGAAAATTGCATGTGGCAATACACAGTGTGTTTTTTAGCATGTAATTATCTTTACTAACAATACAAAAATATTAGAAGTCAATTGTCAGGAGAGATGAGATTTTCATATATCTAAATGAACCTTCACTTCTTCATAGTTCTAGTAGAATGGCTAATTGGAAAATATTATTGATGATATATTACTACTGTTAGTGATATCTTAAATTAGAAATTAAAGTTCCATTGTATAGTTGAATATGTTTTTTTATTGTTTGTACAAGTTGACATGTTTCAGTCATGAGAACATTTAATCGAATATTGGTGAATTTAAAAAAAATGAATTGTTTGTAGCGCCAAATTTCTTTAATTTTCCAATTTAAACTATCACTAACACTAATTTAGATTTCATTTGGTGTGTTTGAAAAGGATTAGTATAGAAAATTGTGTGTGGCAATACATAATGTGTTTTACAACATGTAATTATTTTTACTAACAATACAAAAAATATTATAAGTCAGTTGTCAGGAGAGATGAGATTTTCATATATCCGAATGAACCTTCACTTCTTCACAGTTTCAACAAAAGCAATTGGCGGATATTATTTGTGATATATATATTTTTTTGATACGCAAGTTTGATTTATATATTAGATAAAGAGAGTACAATCGTTGCGAACGCAGGAAATGTTTCCCCATCAAGTACCAGCAAAACCCAACCACCACCTATACCAGAAAACCACCCGAAGACAGGCCAAAACGAGAAACCCAGCCAACCAGAAACAGGAAACCCAGCCTTCCAGAACCCACCACCAGCCACCAAAGCCGTCAACCAACCCAAAAGGCCAGAAAGGTTCAGCCCCAACCATGAACAGACAAATCCCAAGCACCCAAAATTCACAAAATGGCCATTAAGAGACCAAAATTACAAACCCGAGACTAGAGAATGCCATTGGACCAGAGAAAGAAACTCTAAAAATTACCAGAACCAACATCTACATAAAGGAAATTCACAGAAAGTTATTCAAAGCAGCAAATTCTTCAAAGACTTTTACCCACTCGACACCACCCGCCACCAACAGGCCGAAGAATTTCTTCAGGAATTCGATAGCCACCGCCGCCACCATCCTATGTTTGCTCAATGCCAGACCGCTCAAGTCAAGAAGGAACGGAAATAGCTTCACGGCCTCATCCGAGCCTCGAACAATTGCGAAGTCACTCGGCCTTGGAACACCTCTGCCCTCCACAACAAAGCTCAACACCTCATCTAAACCACCCACCAGATCCTTTCGAAACATCTTAACTAGCAACAGTTTGGCCTCGGCCTTAGACTCACCGTTGTCCAGAAGAGAGGCCAAAAACCGAGAAGAGATGTGAAGGTTGTCCCTTCCGAACTCCTTGTTGGCCAAATGACCAGCTCCCAGGATCATTTTTGTCGCCACCAAGACTAGCGGATCCTTGTTTGTGAGAATCCGCTTTAGCCGTTGGTCTTTGATTTCTCTGAAGGAGGCTTGTCTAGCCGAAGATTTCAGAGAGATTGGCGTGTCCGCCCCAAACTTCGCCACGCCATCCACAGAGACCTCGATGACGAAGCGAGAGCGCTTCGCCATGAGCGCCACCACCAGAACAAATAGAGTCCGCCACTAAAATCGCCACTAACTAGTATGAACAACACAGATGAATGAAATAAAGGTGATAAACTGCCCACTTAAACACTACATTTCAATTACTGCCAGGTACTAGCCCGTCGCCACCCTTGCTAATGACAACCATCCAAACGTGCCGCATTCAATCTGTATTAAACGGCCTCCAGGTAATGATGCCTACGGCATCCTCGAGCTCTGGGAAGGGAATTGTCACCTCCACCATGTGACCGGCATCCTAGTCGCACCCTTCTACGTCCCCCTTGGCCCTTTCCTTTCCGCCACCTCAACTCCCAATTGGCCCTCCTAACACGTCAATGCAAGATGAGATAAAAGAAAGGAGAGGGGAGGGAGCCCCGTAACCACCCACATTATTTGTGATATATATTACTAATATTAGTGATAGATTAAATTGGAAATTAAAGTGTCATTGTACAGTTGAATATATATTTTTATTTTTTTGTACAAGTTGGCATGTTTCAGTCATGAGAACATATAATCGAATATTGGTGAATTTGGAAAAAAATGAATTGTTTGTAGCACCATATGTCTTTAATTTTCTAATTTAAACTATCATTAACAATTGTCTTCCTTCTAGGTTGATGATACAGGTGAGGAAATTAAATTGAATAAAGCAAGGCGAGATGGATTTCAAAGGATGCTTGAGGAGACATGAAGGATCTGCAGGGAATATAGGTGATTCTAGCTCTCATAGCTTGAATTACAAGTGTATTTGATAGTTAAATTTCCAAATTTATTGCATTTAGAAGTTTTGATTTATTTATAAATGATATGGTTAGAGTAGGGAATGCAAATAATTTGCATTTTAACACTTGTAAAAAAGGGTTAGACTATAGGGAAAATGGGAATTTAAACTGATTATCTTGGCTGGGAATGTAGATGATGGATGACAAAATTTGTTATCATTAAAAAATAGAAGTTTGATTAAAGTGTTATACACCTTCAATGGTGGGGGTAACAAAAAAGATTGACACATGTCATTATTGTTTACATGTTACATTTTTGTTCAAAGGGAAATGATAAATAATGCTATTCTACTTTGTTATTTGAATGTACGTATGTTTAGTTGTCAAGCATCTCAAAATACTTGGGTTTGAAAAGATTCTAATTAATGTACATTATTATTATTGTGATTATTCAGTATGATATAACATACAAAATTCCAAGGTTTGGCCATAATAATATAGAAATGGCCATTAGGCTTCCCAAATTTTGTATTCATAATTGTTGTTGTGTAAACACATTGTGTTTTGCAATGTACAAACCTTTATACAAATATGTGAATATTCTTGGTTGCTTGCTTTGGATCTTTATAAACACAGTGTGTTGTTAACTATACAAATTCTTATATCATGCTCTCCCTGTAATGTGAGGTGTGTACTATGAAGTACACTACATAGTGACGATTAATACAGGCAACCTTTATTGACAAACCTATTATTTGTTAAAATAGAATCCCATCTATACATGTGTACATCTACATTTCATGAAAAACTTTGGGTACAACTAAATGCATGTTTTAAAACACACTATGTTTGACAACCTACACTACACAACGTTCACCACTGCCAACAAGTTTATTCAATATTCACATTAATCATAAAAATTGGTGTTGTTTCTATTTGAAATGTACACCTACATATAGAGACTTCTATGGAGGGGATTCACTACTCTCAAGTCCCAAGATAAACAGGGTCTAAGGGGAATGAATTTCCCTCTATCACCTCAATGAAAAAGGCTAAAGGATAGGCTAACAAACAAAGATCAAATTAATCTATATTTCTGGGGTTTTCAAGAATGGAGGATTTCAGGAATCAGGTGAACAAACCACAGAGTGTAAAGATCTGAGATATTAGCTCAACACCCAAGACCACTTGCAAAAACAAAGAAAACCTTCTACAAGAGGATATGCAAGAAAGAGCTTGCTTGATATTAAGACCTATCAAATGATGAGGTATGAAGTATATTACAAATGAGTACAAAGACCTTCCTTATATAGGCAAGTTTGAAATGTAGTAATAAACATGATGTTGACAAATGTCATAACCTTATGACATGAGACAACTAACAAACTAATCACTTAGGAAATTATGCATTAGCTAGATAAGATAAGTTCTAGAAAAGCCAACTAAGACTTCTAGAAAGAATCTTATAACCTAAGTAAACTTATGTAAGTGTAATTATATAATTAATAACACCAACACCCCCCCATAAGTGCAACTTAAGGAGAAGATTATTATGCAAATGACGCAAAGATGGATCCCGACTATTAGGCCATGTTAGGTACCCATTTACAAATGAAAAAAGAATGTTAGGTACCCATGTACAAATGCAAAAAGAAATCTCTCACAACCAAAGAAAAGGAGAAAACTGAGTGGGACAAAACTCCTCTCCAAAAGAGAGAAAAGAAACAAAAGAAACAAATCATGTGAGGAAGGATGGAGGACTCCATGATACCCCCCAAGTATACCATCCATCACATATATATATTTCAAAATCCCCCCCATAGGAGGGAAAGTAAGAGACTACATAGCCCCCCCATAATGAAGTAACTCAAAAACCACTAAAGAATGTCTAAAAGCAAAAGAGAATCAAATGCCTACAAGCAATGTGTCTCCTTGGGAAGAAAAAATATCCAATGACCAATGTTGAAGAAACCTCATCTCCACGAAGAAGCAGGAGGGAAGTAGCCTAAAGAATGAAATCTTTGAAGACGTGTCAAGAGTCTTTGAAGATGCCTCAAAAAATTTAGGTGTGACCCCAATCAAGGAGAAAGACAAAGAATGTGAAGACTCAAGAGACCTCCAAAGATGAATGATCAAGAAGGAGAGAAACCCCCTCCAACAGAGTTCTCCAAATCTGAGAAGAAGTCTGAAATACCAAATCGTTATCCATGTCAAAACCATCATGTATGTGCAAATCTGGAAAACCACTAGTATCCTGCTCATCTGAAGTTTGACTCAAATCTGAAGGAGCGGGAGGAGATGCAACCTCATTACATGGCTTATGAATGATGAGGTTTACCATCCATGACATCCACCATTTGAAAAACTATCCACACTAGATCTAGGAGAGTCATTTTTGGAACATTCACCATCAGGAACAAAATGAGAAAAGTAGTAGATCTTTTCCTAATGATTGGCCCTACCCACTGCAACAAGCTGATTGGTATCCAAATTTTGAATGTAGACTAAATCTGGAGTAAACTCAATTGATTTACGAATTTGTGTTATCTAATATATTGAAAGAAGATTGTGCTTAATATTAGGAATACAAAGCACATTATTAAAGCAACCATGTGGCACATCAATAACCCCTTTACCAAATACATCAAGATACACATCATTTTCCATCAAGATCTTCATAAGTGAAGTATGCTTCAAAGATGAAAACCTATCAAGTTGGCCTGATACATGATAGGAAGCTCCAAAATCAAGAATCCAATTTTTAGACCTATCAACATGTGTGACAACAAGGGCATATCCTTTCTATTTATAATCATCTAGCATATCACTCCTATTTGCAATGCCTGCATGACTAGTGTGTGTAGTAGATGTCAATTGAGAAGAAGATGATGGAATTTTAGACTTAGAAGGAAAAGAAATGTTGTGTTCCTTTAAGGTTTTCCTCATTTCATCTAACTCTTTCTTGTAACAAGTTTGTTCACCATGCCCTGGTGTTTTACAATAACCACATTTACTCTTCTCCTTCTTAGGTTTTTCCTCTTTTGAAGAGGTGGGAGGTTCTTTAGATTCTACCTTAGGTTTGAAATTTTTCTTTCCTTTATCCTTAGATGATGATGATGCAACTAAAGCATGATTCTTAGTATGTGTATCAAGTTGACTAAGTTTAGCTTGTTCTCTAGTCAACCTATCACAAAATGTCTCAAAAGAGGGCATTACAAAAGAATCACCTAAGCCATCCATAGTTGCATAGAAGGAAGTAGAAAAGTATGCAAAGGAACCTTTTAACTTAGACAAAATAAAAAAGATGCATTCTTTATCAGTTTTCTCCTTGCCACATCCTGCCAATTGAGATCTTAGAGATTTAAATTTTACCAAGTAGTCTTCAATGGTGGAAGATACATCTATAGAAAGTGAAGCCAATTTAGCCTCCAATGGCATGGCACGAACCTCACTAACTGCACCAAAGAGTGTCTTGTACTTATCCCACACTTGCTTAGGAGTTGTACATTCCTCAATATGAAAGAATAAACTATCTGAAACATGCATTGCAATTAAACCCATAGCTTCATCACATTTATTCCTATGAGAAAATCTTTCATATTCTCTAGTAAAATCAGGTTGGTGATCACCAAAGGTGAACCACAAACCTTTTGACCAAAGCAATCTATGCATTTTTACCTTCCAGGTGTGATAGTTATGAGGAGTCAACACTTCAAATCCTAGTTGAGCCATGAGATCAACAAGTACCAAAAGTGCAACTATGGCAAATATCTGAATCAAACTGATATCAAACCTCCCAAATTTGATAATACAACTGAAAATAAACTCCCCCCCACAAACAAAACTTCTTCAAGTATCAAGATGTCCAAGTTATGAAGCATAAAGAAAATATGTAAAAATTTGAATATCTCACACTTGGAGCTGAAACTAAAAAAAGTGCATGAACCAAATCAAAGAGCTCCTCAATACCATTTGAATGCAACTTGAATCACCAAAAATTTGGCTGAGAGTTCACATTCCGGAGGTTGAAAAGGGTGATCTAACTTTGGTTGGTGAATAAATTGTACATGTAGAAAAATCAAGACCAATACCCGCTGCGGAAGTCACTCAAAGAGCTTTTTGTAGATATCTACGTTGCAAATTTGGAGATCATGGCAAAAAAGTTATGCACAAAACACAAAAGGCCTATTTTAAGCACTTTGGGGGCAAATATAGGCGATGAAGAAATAATTTAGTGCAAATTAAAGCACTTGAGGGGCTAATTTTGGGTCCTCCATATGACCATACCCACCAAGGTCAAAATAAAACACCACCACTGCAAAAATAAACTAGGCTATAAAGGACCATTGACTTTATAAAAAAATATTAATTTAAACAACTTTATGCTAAAAGCATTTCATACTGCCAATTGGAATATGACCTAAGGTGACTGGTCCTGTGATGGACTCATACCATATTACCCACTAAGGAGACTACAACCAAGTTGTATGCAATGACTACTGGTGGCTGAAGCAATGAAGACTTGATCGAAACCACTGAGTACATGACTTCAATTCATATGATGGTACGTGGGCCAACAACAACTGATGATGGGACTAATGCATAGGCAGGAGAGTGAAAGAACAATCTTAGATTGCAGACCAATTGGATCTCAACCAAAGGACGTCATCACGGGACTCATATGAAATCTTGTTGTGTTGTCATCTCAGGGATGTGTTGGTGTCTCATACAGATTGAGAACAAAGTCTACAATTTGAAACTTGCAGGGTGTGCTAACGACCCAAAAACCTTAATCTAACAGTTTTAATAAAAATGACAAAATGTTGATACTGCATAAAATAAGCTAACTACAACAATACAAATACTACAACTTGATAGATAAATTGATTATAACCAAATGACAAGCAAGGGTAGTAGAAATCCAACTTACGGTTGGCCAACCTCCCACAAGCTCCATGTGAACGAAGTATCTATACACACAGTGACAAAAAAATGTTGGGGTTGAGTTTTGGAATTTTCCTCAATTTAAACCCCCACTTTGGTGTTTCCACATCCATGGACAGCCAATAGACCATAATAGAGAGAGAAAATGATAAAGAAATGAAATAGACACAATGTATAGAAAGCAAAGATAATTTATATGCTATCTATAATATTGATAATAATAAAGTGTTACCCTCCCTTTGGCAAGCTTGAGAAGATGAAAGGAAGTATGGTATCTTTGAAGGTGCAAGATGGACGTGTGAGAACGTAGTGCCAATAGCTTGAAACCTGCAAGAAAG
Organism: Sequoia sempervirens; assembly: GCA_007258455.2. NCBI lineage: Eukaryota > Viridiplantae > Streptophyta > Pinopsida > Cupressales > Cupressaceae > Sequoia > Sequoia sempervirens. Next base: position 18,447 of record VDFB02285850.1, read on the forward strand.
TGATGTAGAAAGAAGCAAGAATGGAGAAAGTGAAGACGGGGTTGCAAGAATGAAGTGTAGAATGTGATAGATCGTGAGAGAGAGAGTGAATGGAATGAAAGAATGAACTCAAAAATGAGAATATGGAGGCAAAAGGGATGTTTTTGAGTAGGTTTGTGTTTGCAAGAAACATTACAACTTACGGATTCCATGAAACGTAACACCTCAACATCCACTGACTTGGGAGTTTGTCAAAAACGTACCTACAGTGTGTACGTCTGCATGGTGTGGAAGCATCCTAGGAAAAATTCCCTCCACCGATGGAAAATTCCAAAGCACAGATAAGACAAAAGGTTTAAGGTGGTGGATTTTTGCATTATCAATGTTATAAGGCTAAAGTAAGGGTATATTATGGGAAATTGCACTAGGGTACAATTTTACACCTCAACAACTTCAAAACCATAAGGGGTTGGGTACATTGTGATGTGGAGGTTGACAAGCATAGTGTGTTATGAAGCATACAATTTCTTATATCATGCAACATGTGTAGGTTGAAGTGTATACTTTGAAGCTTGGTCTATACCATAAAGTGTAGTTGAAAAAGGACAGTGTGTTTTTAAACCTCCTATTTATGTTAAGACATTAATAACTCAGCATATCTCTATTTGCATTTTAAATATCAATAAAATTTCATAAAAGTGTGTGTGGGTATGTTAAATTGTGTGTTTTGAAACATGTATTTTGTAACATGCTTTTGACATGATATCCTTAACACACCCTGCTCTATATTTGTAGTATAGAAAAATGTATATCTTTACATTTTCACACTATGTTTTCATCCCCTTAATTAATTGGACTTAATTAAGCTTCTAATGACCTAAATTATGCATTCCAAAGCCTTATTATTCCCATTTTCCAAAAGGGAAACTTATATTAAACAATTGCCTATATTAATTTAAACACCTTGGAAATTGAGTGTCCTGGACTTAGGTCCTAGGACCCATTGCGAATGGGTCCCCTTTAAGTGCTAGGACCCAATTTTTAATATATTTTTGGCAGCAATTTAATGATTCAAATTCAAGTTTGAAATGTCGGCTTGTGGAATCTAATTTTTGAGAAATTAGATAAACAACTATAAATATAATTTATCAATTCAAATCTAAGGAGAATTATCTAGCATTAAGGAAATTTTCACAAGAGCAAAAATTATTGTCAAAAGCATTGAAGAGCAAATTTATCATTCATCTACATCAACAATCAAGATTATATCATCATGTCAAAGTTCATGTGTGTTCATATCATGTTTTGGAGCTAGCATTGTGATGTAGGTTTCAAGTATTCAATCAAGCATTCAAGCATCAAATCAAGCCATCATTCAAGTCAATTCATGCAAGATCAAGCTCCTTAGAGAGATGTGTTAGAATTCAATCCTCTAAGGGTGACCATTAAGGGTTTGGTGAGTTGTGACATAAAATTGTTCATTTATCAATTCCTTCCATTTATCATTATTTTATCATCAAGGTTTAATTACCAAACCGAGGTTTGACCAAGGAAAACCCCTTTTCACCCAAAAACAAACATTTTTATTCTCTTTGTATGTACAGATTTATAGGTGAAGAAGGACTAAAAATCAATCATAAGAGCAATTTTACAAAGTTGTCAAAGTTGTCAAGTCACAGAAGCTCACCTACGGATTTTATTTCTAGCTTTTCGACAATGGAACTTGGAGAAATCAAAAGCCTAGATCTGATATTTGAGGACTATAAAAGCATATTTTAGACCCCTATACAGAGACCCATTTGCCATAGGGTGAATCTGTCCTTTAGTAGTGTTCAAAACCCACTTTTGGTGTAAGGTACATACCAATATGCCCTTCATAGATCTACTTGTAGCTTGTTTTTTTTGTTTCTAATATCATAATACTCTACATTTCAAGTATTAGGTCACATAATTGAGTTTGTTAATGCATTTAAATTTATCTCCCAAAATAGGCAATCAATCATTTTTTCATTTTTTTATCATAAATAAACAACATACCTTCCTAATAGGGTTGACTCACCTCAAGGTTGAAAGTCAATCCTATCCTTGGAAGATCTCTTTTTCTAATGAAATTAGGGGAAAAGTTTGTTTGATGTGTCCCACTCTTTTTCATTAATTCCACTTTTGGGGATCCCTTTCCCCTATGCTTCATTTTTCTTCATTTCATTTCAGTGAACCCGACATTCTTACACTCTAATCTTTTTGATTTGGTAGTCTTTTAAACCCTAGATCTAGGATTTGCATTAGTTTGTATTGCATCTCATTTAGGTTTTCAAAATTTCATTAGTTTGCATTTCATATATGATTTTAAAATTGTATTTTACATCCTTTAAATCACAAAAATCCAAAAATATTGCATACATATTGCATTCATTTTACATAGTAGTCAACATATTAGTATTTTTCAATCATCTACATTAGAAAATTCAAACAAATTTGCATCTTAAAAGTTGTCATTTTGCTTATTGTTTACCATCAAATTGAATTTGCATCTAAACATTAAAATTTGGAAATCTGTAACTGAAAGTATCTATTTGCAAAAGCTGAAACAAAGACCTTAAAAATCAACTCAGAAACTCAAACTTTAATTTTTTCAACCCCTTGTACAAAGACCCATTTTCCCTAGCACGAATCTATCCTTGTATAGGTCCATTTCTATTTTTTTTGGGCATCGGTTTGTCTCTGTTTTCTTTATTCCTTGTTGTCTACAGATCTCAATTTCAATTTTTGAAATTACAATTTTTTGTAGTTGTTTGCATTCAAGTCAATTGGTCAAACTAAGTGCATTGTGCAAAACAAAATTTTCATTCAAAAGAAATCACTTTTAGATTTTTGTATTCTAAAATCAATAAATCCTTATATGTTAGATCTGAAAATTGCAATATCTCTTTACATACTTATATTGTGTGTCCTATTTCTAGGTGTTTGCTACATTAGTTTAGTACTTTTTGTCCATTTTGGGTACACTTTTGGTTTGGTGAAACTTGAATGAGTATTACAACCTGCTTTCCTATTGTTACTACTTCAGTGAGACGTAGTTCGAGACTCATGGCATCCTATGCTAGTACATCTGCTATGGATCTTGGGCTTTCTAACTCTTTCACTCATAGCGTTGATACTAGTCAACCCATGTTGGAATCCATACCTAAAATAACATGTCCCATGACCTCCAATCCCATTGATGTTGAAACCATTGTTTCTCATGTTCCTTAAGAAAACTTGCAAAAAATGGATAAAGCCTTAGAAAATCTTCAAAACTATGTGAGTGTTGAATATATCATTTCTACTACGGTTCCTATCATAGATAACATGGGGAGAATGCTTGATAATGAACTAGGAATAGAAATTGTGCATAACCTAGCTCATATTATTGATGAGCATGTTCCTACAGTGGCTAGTTGTGCTCAAACTTTGGGATACACTCAAAGTCAAGGAGGAAATCAAATTCCTCCCCCTACAATTGTGGCATCTATTCCTACATATACTCATGAACAACTGTTACTACAACAAGACAACTAACTAACAACATCAATCCAACCTTGGGTATGTCCACTGGGAATCCTTTTAGCTTTGTGAATTCAAACATCATATCTTCTAACTTATCACCTCTCACAAACTTACAATTCACTTGTCCTCCCAACACATATACACCTCCACCTTATTCAACTCCATCTCAAAATAAAACCAATGATTTCGTCCTTAACCAACTTTTGCAAAATGTGTCATCCCTCCAACAACAAATTTCCACATTAAACCAAAATTAAAATGGCCAACCTTCACAAATATGTGAAATGAAACCCATTGTCAATGGAGATATTGAAATAAAAAATGCCACAAGTCATAGATATTCCTAGATTTGAGAAATACACTGGTAAAGGAGATCCTAGTAACCATGTTTCAACATACACAACCTTATGTAGTGACTTCATTTTCGAAGATAAGCTCTTGGCTAAGATTTTTCCTAGATCCTTGAAAGATACAACCTTGGAATGGTTTTTCTCCCTCCCAAATAATTCAATTCATTCATTTAATGAGATTTTTGATGCCTTCCTTAACCATTTCCAAGTGCACATTGGTCCCAAGATGGCCTTACCGAATTTAATGCAATGTAAACAAAACAAAGATGAAAAGGTCAATGATTTTATAACACGTTATCAATTGCTCTATTCACAAATCAACATTAATATTTTTGATGTCGATCTTCAAAGAATGTTCATTGAAAACTTACAAACCAATATTTAAGATAAGCTTGGGATGATGAGATTCCCTTCCTTCACTCACTTGTGCACGGTTGTAAAAATCAACAAATCAACAAGTTCAAGTTGTGATGAATGTTGACAAGATTCAAGGACTGGGAAATTAGATTTTGAACCCCTGTACAGAGACCCATTTTCCCTAGGGTGAATCTATCTTGTCAGGACACTCAACAACCACTTTTGGTGATAGGTACACATCATTCCACCCTTCTCAGATCTTCCTAAAAGTTATAGTTTCTTTTTGTGTTATCCTTTAAATCTACATTTCAAGTTTTACATCATATAATTGAGTGCATAAATTATTTTATTTTCATCTACCAAAAGTGTATTTTAGTCATTTTTTGTCATAAAGAAAAATTAGAGATCCCCCATTCCCATAGAGTTGGCTCACCTCAAGGTTGAAAGTCAATTCTATCCTTGAGAGAGATCTCTTTTTTCCCAATGAAATCAAAATAAAAGTAGGTGTGTTAGGTCATCATTTCATTTTGGTGAACCCCCTTTACTTCCAACCCAATATTCACCTATTTTTCTTTGTTTCATTTTGGTGTGTTGCTCATGAATCTAGCGGCTAGTTCGACGAATAACCCCCTATGAAACTTATGCATTTTCTAGGTTTGTGAAGTTCAAGCATGCAAAGTGGGAGTTCAGGACCACCTTGAAATGCATTCTAAATCCTCAAACAAAATTGGTTTTGAGGCATACACTATGTTAAGCCTTGCGAAGACAGAAACAAAATTTTAGCCGAAGTCTCAACGTTTTGCTGCGCCGTGAAATTGTAAAAATGTGGATTGCACCCAAAAGGAAACAAGCGGCTCACCTTATGCACTAAAAATTTATTAAGTGTGTTGAAATTCAGCAGGGCTTAAAATCAGCGCCCCTACACAAAAGTGATTATCTTAAAATGCAGAAGCGCTTTATTTTAGCGCCTTTACATTTTTTCCTCTGACTTAGCCAATTTTTGGCTTAGGCGCACTTTTTCAAGTCTCTTGCATCTTTTCACTTTTTGTGCCATCTTTTATGCCTCAATTAATTGGGCAACTTGAGTTAGGTTTTTGCAACGTGATTTTATTGTTTCTTTTTTATCATTTTTGGTCTTCACTCCATTTCTCTTTGCTGGGCGCACATCTACCTCAACCAAAATGCGTTTTCTTGAAGATCTCCTCCTTTTTGTGCTAGGGTTTTAAGTGCTTGTTTCAGGTACATTTTTATTCTTTCTTCCTTTTATTTCTTCTTCTAATGAATGTTTTTTATCTTGTTTAGATCTGCAATTAAATTTTTACATTTTATGTTGCCCTCCAAAATGCGTTTGTTATCCTTCTTTAGATGTTTCTTTTCTTTGCTTTTAGTTTTCATTTTATCTTGGTCATGGGTCTACCTGCTCTTTTGTTGTTCCATCATTCTTCCAAAACATGTTTTGAATGCATCCCTTTGATCCCTACAAGTTCATTTCTCCCCTTGGTTTCAATGACCATTAGTATGCATCAATTTTATGAAGCTCACAAATGTAGAACGGGTTTTACTTATAAACTTCATCACGCCGTTTTTGAAAACTCTCACACCAAAACATGTTTTATGTTTTTGAAATCTTTTAAGTGATGGAGTTCTCAAACAATGGATCATCATTTTTCAACACCATTGCACATCATTTTCCAGATCCATGCTTCATATGTAGAAGCGCCAAAAAAGAGTGCCCTTACATATTGAAGATTTTTCCTAACACTTAGAAGTGCAGGAGCATTGTTTTTCAACGCCCTCGCACAAAAGTTAGTTTTCTCCTAAATTCTGGGGTGCTTTGTTTCAATGCCCTTACACTTTTCATAGTTTTTCCCTTATTCATTCCTAATCTTCCCAGTTTCGTCTTGAACCTCATTCCTTTCACTTTGTGCATCGTTTTATGTGCCTCATCATTCAATCCATGCTTTCTCATCATCGTTACTCACTTCACGCATCGCCATGTTGTTTTTCAACTAATGTTTGACTCTACATCTTGCAATCTCTTTTCAAGATCCTCAAGGTTGTTGATCATAGTTTTAGTTACTCTCTGATGACTACCAGAAAACCTTCATCGTCTTCAAAAGCTAAAGAAAAAATGAAGTATACATATCAAGGTGTCTATCTGTCGACTATAGTGGTCTCCAAGGTGGAAGAGATAAAAGACACAGAGGTTGGTCATCAAGACTTAGTTGATTTTGTAGAGAAAATTGAGAAGCCTCTTCTTGATTCTATGAGAGCAATTGTTTATAGTAACCTGCATTTGGTGTCCATGTTCCCTATTGTTTCCCTCAATACAAAAATTTTCCTTCAAGTTGCATCCCACTACATCAGGGAGAGCAAAAGTGTGATTGATTCTTCTGGGCATGAGATTTTGAGACTCGACCCTGACTTCTTTGATATTGTATTTAAAGTTCCACTAATGGAGAAGTACATCGATATCTCGATACAAAAAGCACAAGAAGTCTATGACGTTGATCCCAATAAGGCTAAAAACTTGATAAATAGCCAATGGTTGAAGAATCCTAGGCAAACTATTTCTAGATGGCCAAAGGGACTCTTGTGAAGTGATTTCAAAGATGATGTCAAAGATATGATCACATTCTTGAGCAGAGTGAAGGGATTGCCTAAATCATCCACTTTTCATGACTAGATGTATGAATACATCAGAATCATAAGAAGACAAAAAGTTCACATTGATTGGGGCAAACAAATTAGTGATGAAATACATGAACAACTAATCAATGTGCCTTCTACATTAAAATTCTATATGACTTCTTATCTAGTGTATGCAACAACTATAATGAGGCAATTTCCAGGTCTATCCACAAAAGGGAATCGAATGCTAGTACCTGTGTATAAAATTTTTTCTATCAACAGTTGAAGAGCTTCCATCATTTTTGAGGAGGTTGTGATGCTTCTTTGCACCTTGCTACTCAATTTTGATCGACTCTCGAGGAAGGAAAGGATATCGATGGGGCTATAAGGTGGTAAGTAAAGTTGGTTCTGCATATTTCTGCAATTCCCAACGTACTTTATTTGAGAATAGGATGCTACATGGTTGCCCTTACGTATTTGCCATGGTATCCTTGAACAAGTGGGTTCTCATGGAGATGTGCAAACAACCGATTTTAGTGCACAAAGAATGAAGAAATATTCACAAGCATGGATTCAAATTCCCACTGACAATCGGTAGATACACTATCCTGACTGTACAAAAAGCCAAATCTGTTTATGCTGAGATGCAAATCATGACAATCAGGACCTACATGTATAGGTTTGATTTTGATTACCAGGATGTCAGAAGGCAATTGCAAAAGGGTCATCATCGCAAGTACCATTTTGAGGACATCTAGGCTGATTACGGAGATGAGGAAGCCATTCAAAAATGGATTATTGCAGGTTGACCGTACAGCAGATCAAAGACCTTGATATTGCTGACCTACGAGAGGATTTTATAGATCCTGGTGATATCATGAATGTTGTCTATAATGAACAAGAAATATCTAAGAAGTCATTTCCTGCAATTCAATGGTCTAGAAAAGAAAGTACTAGCATTAGAGAGAGATTGCAACCAATCTTATCCAACACTGCAGAATGGTTACACAAGCATGGTTTTGAAATGAAAAGTTTCAGAACAAATTCGGAAGGAGAAGAATCTGAAGCAGAAGCTCGCCGACAACAAGAACCCGCACGAAAAATAAATCAGCGGTTGTTCCCACTTCTTCACGAAGAGATCCAAAAATCAAGTTTATTGTCGACAAGAAAGATACCCAGGTCGTCCCAGAAGGAGAAACCACGGAATCTGAACCATCTTGCTCCAAAGGTAAAAGGGTTGTGTCAGAGGAGATAGATTCTAATGAAGAAGGTATTTCTAGTTATCAATCCGCTGAAGATGAAGACTCAGCAGAAGCAAACTCCAATGCAGAAGAAGTTTCTGAAAGAGGACAAGAGTCTGAAGAAGATTCTGAAGAAGAATCTAAAGGTGATTGTGAAGGTGAACCAGAATCGGAGAGACAAGAGGGTGATCAATAGGAACCCAAGCATGATGAAGAAAGAACTATGTCTCCACCTGAGAATGTAGTTGAGGAAATTCCCAGAACGTCATCGCCTGTGATATCCAATGTTCCTCATACTCCTCCAAATCCGAGTACTCCTCCACCTCATGTTCCTTCATCACCTATTCCTACCACAGGCATTCCTGTAGCAAAGGTATCCACTATTCCTGCAGCATCGACCGTGCTTGATACTCCCTCAGTGAAAATCATTCACACAATTGATATTTTGTCAAGTCCTCCATCATCTATTCCTAGCTTGTCATCACCATCATATGATCACTTCTGAAACTGAGTTCAATTGGTTCATGAATGAATCAATACGTGATCAACTCAATGTGCAGTCTACAGGAGCAATGATGACAGACACTTAGCCCATTGCCACAATACCAATGGTAACTTCAGAAGTGACAATGACGACAGAGTTGATGGTGAATCCAGAAGTTCACACCTCCTTTCTTCTCCCTTGGTTGATATCTCAAGTGTCGAAGCGGAAGAAACAAATGATTTCTCCAGAGGAGCTCGACCTCGAAGAGATAGTCCCTCCAAAAGCTATAGGGAAGAAAAAGGTGAAAGTATACTCAAGACTAAATGTTGAAAGACTGGTCACAAGTATGCAGAGATTGGCATACCACCGCAGGAAGAAGGAGATGTCAATATGGAGGACTACACAGTAACAAGAGTCCAACTTGGCAAAGTTACCAATGAAAGTGCAAAAGTAGATGCAGAAGTGACATTGGACATCTTGGCTGGAAGACTGGATAAAATGGAGCAAGCTCGCAATATGTACAAACAGAGGGCAAAGCATTATGCCACTGTTGTAAAGAGACTTGCACGATCTTCAACTAATGCACAACCACTAGCAATGCTGAGTATTGAGGACCTAGCTGTCAAGAAAGCTGAGAAGTTCGCCTCCAAAGGCAGGGTGTTGTATGATTTCATTGAAAAGATCATAGAACATGGATCTCAGATTATAATTGATGTGGACGAGAAAACTACTCTGCTGGCCAAGCTCACCACAGAGCTTGATAAGGAGAAAAGTGTACTTTCCCAGGAGCGCAAAGATATGGAAAAATGCCTGTTATCATGGTCACAGATGAAACAGGTAAAGCTCCGTAAATTGGTGGAAGCCGGGGTAATTTTCGATAAAGAAAAATTCATTGAGGTAAGAGAATCCTTGAAACATCAAATTCAAGTGATTCAATCTCTTGCGGAGGATCTCGACCAAGTGCAGAAAGATGTCGAAGGACATCGTGTGATTCTTGAAAAAGGTATGTATCAAAGGAGTTACAGGACTAGCTTGAGAAGAGTATATAGCTCACCTTTAGCCATAGAAAGTATCAGATCTTCAAACAAAGCCATCATGAAGTTGATTGTAGTATTAGACTTTTTAGAAGCCTCTCTAAATGTCATTTGCTTGATACAAGAGGATCACATTGGATAACTCTAAAAATACATCTTGATAGGTGCGGTTCCTCATTTCCATGAGATTGTTCAAGAATTGCGCACCATTATTGGATTACACCATTGGTCCAGATGAGAAGTTCGTGTAGGAGACCAGGAAGAAATACGAAGACTTCCACGCCCAAAGCAAGGAAACATGAAGGTTCCTGATCTCCAGTGTTAGACTTTTTTGATGCTTTCCATTATGCATCTTGTAAATATTTCCTGACATTTTATATGTTTTTTTGTAAAGTGTAATTGCACCAACTTTGAGATGTAGTTTCATTAAGAAAAATTACACTTTGACTTTGGTCAAAGTTAGGTGAGATCTCCTAAAATCGTTCACCCAACTTTCCTTGATTTTCTCAATTAGTTTCCTAATTTTACTCTTCTCTCTTTCTATATCTATAAGGGATTTCCATTGTATTGTTTATCCTTTAGTTTTTGCAACGAAGTGCTGCTCAATTTGCAACAAAATTGTGAAACTTTGTGTTCATATTTTGTGAATCTAAATCTGATCAATAAAGGAAGAAATTGCATACCAGACTTTGTGTTGGATCGATTGTCTTTTGAATTTGATTGAGATTGGTGGTGATTAGCTTATGAAATCTAAAGGACTCTAAGTAATTCATGTAAACTTTGTGTTACATCCTTTATTTGGATTTATATTTGTGTTTGTTTAACTATTGTTGAATGATCTACAAGACTTTGTGATTGTAATTGTAATTGTTCATGCTTTTTGGATACTTTGGTTGGATGATCTACAAGACTTTGTGCTTGTAATTGTTCATGTTGTTCGAGGAATTGCTGCATCTAAGAAGACTTTGTGTTTCTAATGCAACAAACAATACGTCCTTCACAAATCCACCATTGAAAAAACTACGAAACAACTTTGTGCCTTCGTGAGCTTTCCCTTTTCTTTTATTTGTTTATTGTTTATCACTTCTGGTAGCTCTACGCTTTGCTTTGAAAAGATAGAGATATTGGCATTACTATCGTTGAACGTTTAAGTTTATTGTGAATTAAGAACTTCCAACAGTGAAGCATTGTAAACATCTTCTCTCAAAAAAGAGAGAAGGATGAATGTGATACACCCCCACACACTTTGTAAGTATTGTGTACATTCTATAATTACTTTATTTGTTTTACTATAGCTTCTGTCAACAATAAGAAGGGCGCCTCCCCTTTCTGAGATGAGAGATTTATATCTCACATAGCTGTGGCTGAAGTCCTAGCTATGTAATTTATCAGAAAGTTGATTACATAATTTTCACCCAACACATTGAATAAGTGTTAGTGGCACAAATCTTCAAGGAGCACGCCCAAGGAATATTTGTCGTCATCATTCAAGTGGCATAGACAACCTAGAAGCATGTCAAACATGAGAAAAGTCAAGACTAGAGTGGCAAAGACATAGCACACATGCACCTATGAGTCTTTTGCCATGATTTAGAGAAGAATATGCCTGTGTAATCTTTGAAAAGGTTCAAGTGACATGAACTCCCCAAAAGCGCACCTACTTGTCTTTAAGTGGCTAAGTCCTTCATAAAGGATGCCTCTATCAGAAAGACAATTTTAAGTGGCTGATACCTCGCAAAAGCATGCCTAAATCAGTCTTGTCAAGTGTTTTGTGGCAAAGTTACTTGTGAAGTGCACCTTGTTGATTTTTGTAAACAATCAAGTGGCAGCAATACACTAGAAGCACATCTGGGCTCAATTCACCAAGTGTTAAGTGGCAGCATCAGGGTTGGAGAATGCTTGGAGCCTTGGACTATTATTGCCAAAATTTAAGCAGCAACCACCTTAGAGAAGAATGTATGGACCTGTTTAAACTCATGTTTAATGGCTGAAGCCGTGTAAAAGTGTTCTCATCATGTTTTTAAGGTGGTTGAGGACATAGAAAGCACCCCATCCCTTCTTCAAATCAGCATGGAGTCTCATGTTACAGTTTGAAGCACACAGAGCTGGAAGAAACTGTTGCTAGTCCGTTGTATGCAAATCCTAGGATTTCAAAGTGAAGATTTTCAGATTTTATGAATAGGAGTAGTTTTCAGCAGGATGGTTTTAGATTTGAATATTTGCAAGGACTTTTCTTGCAAAGATCTACAGTGATTTTCATCATGTCGCAATCCCTATAAAGGCAGGGTGTACAGCAGATTTTGAAGGAAAAATCATAGGGTTTCATGACTGTTTACCAAGTGACAATTTTCAGCCATCTGAAAGCTTGAACATTGGTTTTCAGCTCCTGCAACTCTAGAACAGTATTTCTCCATTGGCAGATTGAATCAAACACTTAGAGTTTCTAATTTGTGCTGCTGATTTGTAGATGGAGCCTCGGGTTTTCAGCAAAAGAACAGTCTTGAATATTTATCTGAGGGTTGCAGCAGCAGTTCATGCTCAGTTTTCAGTATTTTCATTTTCAGCAGAGTCAGTTACAGGTGTTTGGTTAGTTTTCAGTCATGATGTGGCAGCAGTGATTGTGGTCATCAAATGCAACAAAGGGAAAATTCTGAAAATCTTATCATTTTGTGATTCATGTCAAAAGATTATTTATCTCATAAAGATTTAGTTACTGACAAATTTCCTTTTTCACGGGAGGCATTGGATACAAATCACCAAGATGGTTGGTGAAGTTGATGTGGATCAAAAAGTTAGGGTTTCAGAATTCTTCAGAAGACCCACTATTTTAGAGCAAGATGCTACATCAGAATTACAGGGGGGATTCGTGAAATAAACTGCTATCTTTTACCATGACTATTTTTGGCAGTTGCTTTTATGGAACTTCTATCTTTGGACAGATGGTTGATGACTGTTTATATGCAAGATTGTCACAGCCTTTTATGTATAATGATAAAGGAGTATCTTGCAGGAGACATAATGACAGATAGTGGAGTCTTTATGGGCGATACATTTCAAATTTCTAGCAGCAAGTGGAAGGTGTATAGCGTCAGTGATTTCCTTGATCGTGGCAGAAGGCATTCTTGCTCTTATCCCTTCTTGGTGTGGGGTTTTCATCTTGTTACAGAGGGATAGGAAGAGGCAGAGTATGATGGGTTTGTGATTAAATCTTGGGTGTTTGAAACTGAATAATCCCTAAAATAGTTTCAGAATTATGTATTGGATGGCGGTTTCCCTTGGATTGGTGATCCACCTAAAATAACATTAGCATTTAATCCTAGCCGCTTTCACACAACGGCAATACAAAAAGGAATTTGTCCTTAATTTAGCCATAGTGGATTTATTCACAGGTCTTGGACGACTTCTCATGGATGTCAAAATAGAAAGTATAGTTTCTTATGAAGGACTTCTAGCACCACTGGATAGAGGAGGAGCAGAAGATCTATGAAGGTCAAAATCCAAAAGCTGAGTGAGGTAGAGAAGATATGCGGTGAGGTGATTTGCTAGGGAGACTTTCAGAGAAGAAAATATGAATGGAGTGGGAATCAAAGTTGAAGTATTGAAATCCATAGCATATGAAGTCAGAGTTGATTGCAGTTGTAATGGAGTTATATATTCCTTTATTCTAGTGATAGTCACAGTGATATGTCTAATCGTAGTTGTATTGGGATAGAAATACAATTGGTATAAGTTGTGTTTTTCGTTCTGGAAGATGTCAATTGGTATGAATCATATTTCTAGCGTTGGGAAATGTGTATGAGTCATGCATTTGATTCATGGAATTAATGTGATCTTATTACTGTAGGAGGGGGCTCATGCATCTTCTTGTATTTAGAATATTGGTATTTGATTTCCTATGGCATGGTGGCATTTTGTGAATCCAATTGGAATAGAGGCTTGTTGATGCTAGTATGTGTGATCTTGGAAGAGAATTGTTTGTAAGTTCTTGTTGCTATACTATATGCTAATGAAGCAAATATGTAATCCAAAAGAATTGATTAATGTTGAAAGTGTTATTTGCTATTGCTTTTGTAGTATGTGTTGGATTGGATGTAGGTTCTTGCCATGTTGATTTGACAAGTGGTTGAGTCATTGTACTTGTGGCTACTTGGATTGGCTGCCCTTCATTGGGTACCTGATCCTTGACTGCACCACATAACAATGCATTGCTTCATCTAAAAATCTAGGCATTATCATTTTACTATTTTTTCTAGGCCTCATTGCAGAATGCTAGCTACAAGTTCAAGCTACATCAAAGTCATTAGATCACATAATTGGATGGCCACCACAATATGGCTTAATAGGTGGACTTCTTGAATAATTAAAGCTACCTTTGGAGAAGCAACAAAGACGACTACTTATAACACCAATGGAAGGCATAAATGCAAATCAATACATAACTTTCTTGAAATTGTGATTTGGAAGACCATAGTGTATAGTAAAAATAAAGAACAAATTTGATGATAAATTAAATTGATTAGCCACAACAACATAGCACATATAGCCCAACCAACTAAGCCACTACGATAGCATTTTGATAGAATAGTTTAGCACATGATTTCCTAGGGTATTCACTCTCAAAACCGGTCAAACAGTAAAGAGTATATTGTGAGAGATAATAGTAAATATACAAAAGTGAAACCCATTAACCTATAGTAAATACCATAGAAGCATAAATCCTCAATAGAACGCAAAAATCCAATTTTTTTTAAAAATCTCCAATTGAAATGATTTTTTCCCCAAAAAATTGTGATTTAATCAGCCATGATTTTCAATGATGTTCAATGATTTTTAAGGGTCTAGATAGCAAAAAAATTGCCCAACCAACTTGTTGTAAAACCCTAACCGCATGAAATTGTTATTTAATTGGGTTTTTCGTTGATTTTTAGCATAGAACTGAGTGTTGGCCGTTGGGACATGATTCACCATCAAAGGTTCGTTATATTTTATCAAGTTGTTGAGGAAAATCGCAAGTAGGTGACCTTGAATGGACGTATATTTCTAATAGATGTTAAGGACATTAAAATAGAGACACATTCTTTGGTATGCTTCTATGTTTGATGTTAAGGACATTAATATGGAATGGTTAAGAGATGTGTTGCTTTTTTCTCTATATTCCACAGTACTACCTGTTGTGACCTTTTCACACATCACCCCATTGCAAATGGGGACCCCTAATTTTTGCTTCGTTTGGGTCTTTTGGCTTGATTTTGGTTGGTTTTCCTGTTGTCTCTCTCTTGTTTTGTCTGTCTTTCCGAGGATGTGCCCGTCTGAATTGAAATTTTGGCTAAGTCTGAGAATTTTAGGGTTTGCTTTCTTCATACCAATTTGAGGTTGATTCGAGTAAGCAAATTGAAGTCTGGGCTTGACACTGCGTCCAGAGCACCTTAAGCTGCTTGCCATCAAATTTTGAGTTGAATATGATCACTTGCTATTTTTAGCAGTCCTGACTTCAGACGCTATTTTTAGGGTTTGCATGTATAGTTTTTCAATGCATGTCTGGAGAATCTTTTTAGGTTTTTCAAGGCCTTCGCGATGGTATAACATGCAAATTGAGATATTGACTTTCAGTAATTCTAGCTTCGGAGGCTATTTTTGAAAGTTTTTGAGATCTCTTAGGCGGAGTGTGACATGCTGACTCACCCGGCGGTTGGTCACTTTCCAAGCACTTACTATTTTTTAGGGTTCCTCGGCGGCTCACGGCACTTCAAAATCACGAACAAGGCGACATGCAACAGAAACGGGGTCAAACGGAGGTTGTTTAATTCACATGCAATTCAAATTAGGGTTTCAGCTTCGAGACTCAAAATGAGGGATAAAACGCCCGAATCTCTGAAAACTGGAGTATCCCAATGCAATCAAAATCTCTCAAGGAATCCACTAGTAAAATCTAAAGGCAATCTGAGGATAGTAAGTCACCTCCAAAACATGGCTAAAAATAGCAGGTCGGCACATAAGGCCAGTATGAACAGGTTAGTCGTGCTATGAGGATCCCATGGAACAAATTTCAAATCAGACAGAGTTGCAAAGGCTTGAGAATTAGTGAACTTTCTAAAAATTGTAAACAGGAGCAAGTAGGCTTGGAAATTTTCTAAGTCTCCAATACTGGCAAGAGAACCTTGTAAATGTGCCCAGGCATCAGGGAGGCCAAAAAAACTTTCTAATGCAGTGAAAATTCCTGAACCACCCCTCATATGCGCCCAATCTTGTCAAGGAAGCACAAAAAAAAATTTCTAAGTCCTTGAAAATGGAAGCTTGACCCCTCATGTGCGCCTAGCATGGCAAGGAGTGTTGGAAATTTTCTAAGGCAACGAAACTTGAAGCTCAGCCTAGCATATGCGCCCAACTTGAGAAGTTGAAAGAAATTTGGCTAAGGCATCAAAATTGGAAGTAGCCCATCTCATATGTGCCCTAGCAACTAGAGGTCAATGGAAAAATATTTAAGTGTTGAAAAATGAAAGCTCAGACCCCTATATGCACCCAAGTTAAAGATGCCGTGAGAAAAATATTCTAAGTGTTTGAAATTGGAAGTAGCCCTGGCTAAATGCGCCCAACTTGCATGGAGTGAAGGAATTTTTCTAAGTATGGGAAATTGGAGGTAAGAGGGCTCAAATGCACCAAGCTTGAAGAGGAGAGATGGTAAAATATTCTAAGTATGAGAAAATGGAAGTATGACCTTTCATATGCGCCCAAGCTTGGAGGAGGAGTTGGAAAAGTTTCTAAGGCATGGAGATTGAAAGTCAAGAGGGTCAAATGTGTAATGTCCCCTTCTAGTTGACATTGACATATCAGCAGGATTAGCCTATTAATGGTTCTCGTAGGCTAATGAGACATGGTGAGAGAGTCATCTGGCAGTCATTTGGTGATTACTTGGCTCAGTATTTGATTGGAGTAAGGTTTTCCATCATATATCATTATTATTTCTATTTATGGAAACCTTATTTTATAATTTGATGTTGAGATGCACTTTATTAATAATATTATATTTTTATATTTTATAAAGTGCAAATAATTCAAAAATATATTGGAATCTTCTAGAAGTCAAAAAATAATATTATTTTGTTGAGGCCGACCTCTAGAGGAAATGCATAAATAGACCTTGAGGTCTCACTCTTGGGCATCCAGATTTGATGTTGATGATTGGTGATTTCTTCTTGAGCATTTGTGGAGCCAAGTGATCTGCAGATAATCAATTTGTCTTTGGGAACGAAAACTCCCATTGATTGCATAACTGAGAGAGTGAAATATCTCTTGAAGGGTTGCAGATTGGAGGTGATATTTCAGTCACTTCATTGGGCAAAATTTGTGGCCAAGGGCCAATTTTGGATGCAATTCAATTGGAGCAATATAGGATTTCTTATATGGTTGAGAAGTCTTCTCATTTTGATGTATTTGGAGAAGATTAAATAAGTGAAAGATTCAGATTTCTATATCAGCAGACTGAAGTTTATGCCAGCATACAAAGGCCACGATTTTGCAAGAGGAGCCTCCAATAAAATTCAATTTCACTCAAGGAGGGTGGCACTTGGTTTGAGGAGGAAGGACGACCCTTTTGGAGGTGATTTGAAGTGCCAAAAGATTATAAATTATTTTATATCTGCCATTACATCTGCAACAGGGGCGACTGGTCAAGGGTTTGATTTGCACATAAGAAGGCACCTTGTGATGTGTTACTGATTGCTTCTTCAACGACAGCAATAGGCGACTTCATTCCCAGGTTCCTTTTGGTTGTTCTTTACATATATTTACATATACTTTGCATACTTAGATGTCATGCTTTGACTGTAAATTGTACTCAGAAATTCATAATCTTATGTTGTAATGCCAAGAGTCTTGGCAACTTTGATATCATCATTATAGTGATCTATTTTTTATAGCAATAAAGAAGATACAAGATGCTGGTCTGAGATAGATATCGTTGCATTGTAATTATCATTGATATTATGCATGGCAAGTGTATGACTAAATGTCAACAAGCTGTAGCTGCATTTCGCACTATCCCTTCTCATATATTTGCATTGAAAAATCCAAAAAGAGCATCATATTGCATGTAGATCAGATTGTAGACATTGTAGAAGTGTTTAAAGCTTTCTATTAATCTTAGCATCCATTCCTATCAAGCAACTTCCAACTGAAACACTATATCAGCAAGTTACAAGGTTGCACATGAATTGTTTGATAAAATTACAAGCAGCAAATTAGGGCAATTTGTGATCAGTTTGAGCAAGGCTCATTACAAAATGCGCCTTAGCTAAGAATAAGAGGTGCTGGAAACTTTTCTAAGTGTTTTGAAATGGAAGATGACCCCACAAAGTGCGCCCAAACAAGTATGAAATGAAGAAAATCTTCTAAGGCATTGAAGATGAAAGCATAAGGCTTCAAATGCGCCCATGAAGAATGAGGTGGCATAAAGTTTTTAAGTGTTAAGAAATTGAAGCAGGACCCCCCAGAATGCGCCCACCAAGGAAGAAGACAAGTTGAAATATTTCTAAGTTTTTTGAAACTGGAAGAAGGACCCCCTATATGCGCCCAAGGAAAGCATGAAGTTTGGAAAAGTTTCTAAGGAAAAATAGAAGTAGACACTCCCAAATGCACCCATGATGAATAGGTGGCAAGAAAATTCTCCAAATCATGAAAATGGAAGATGGCTTTATCAAATGCGCCTATCCTATGCAGGAGGCATGAGAAAATTTCTAAGAGTTTGCAAATGGCAGGAGACCTACCTAAATGCGCCCCCAAGATATGCAAATAATTTCTAAGGCATAAAAGAAATATAAGTACACCCATCAAAATGCGCCCAAGTTAGAAACATGAAGGAGAAATTTCCAAGGCATGGCATGAGCCCCTTTCATTTGCGCCCAAGGAAGAGATAGGCTAAAAACGCCTACAAAGAAGTTTGATTGTTTTCTAAGTCAAGCAAAATGACATCTTCAAGTACGCCTAGCACAAGGAGAAATAAGAATAAACTTTGGTGATGAAATATTTTTCAAAGGTTGAAAATAAAAAATTAAATGTACCCCTTCGTCTGTATACACATGAATTTTGCATTTTCTGAGGGGAATTTTCTTCTGGGTATTGAATATCTTCAACGAACAGATGATTTTGAAGTTTTCCACACCTCACTGGACATTTTAAAGTGAGGATTTTCACTAGGCGCCCGGATGATGAGATTTTCTAGGCAAACAAAGTAAAAAAATTTCTAAGGAATAAAATATGAAAATGCCTAAGTCTGTTGAAATGAAAGATAAATTCTATGAGGTGAAATACGCTAAGGCACGAAGAATTTGAAGATGAAGTGAAACTTAAACATCAAACTTTCAAGTACGTCCTCAAGGTAGAGAAATTTCTAAGGCACAAACTCCAAGCACAAGTCTCTAAATGCGCCCATGATGAAAAGTTATGAAGAAGGAAAAAGTTGTGCTATGGTGAACTTTATCCAGAGATTGACCTCGGAAATCAGAGCATGGAGATTAGGTAAGTAAAGTGAATTTATATTATATGGTGTTTTGATGCTCTTCTTTTATTTGTTTTGCAGGATAAATGTCGGGACCAAAGTGGGGGACTTGAAGTGATGGAGCCAACACTCTGAGATGACATTGCAACCTTGGAAGGAGAAAAGTCACATGTTTGAAATTCCTCCATGATGTCTCATTTGCGCCCAAACCATAAAGGGAGATGTTGAAAAAAAAAAGGCTAAGTGTTAGAATTTCTCCTCAAAGACCCAATATGCACCCAACGCAGTCAGGCGAGTGGCAAGGAGGAATGATGGAATCCAAGACAAGAAAATCTTTCAAGTTCAGGATGGAGGAAAAGATGAAGGCCCAAGCTTTGGAGACTGACATCATAACGGATTGAAGAACAAAGTAGAGGAATTGTTCTTAAGTGTGAAGTCCTTCTTCAGCAATGACCCGGAAGATGTTCTCTGGCATACTTCGCACAACTCAAGATGCAGTGACAGGAAGGAGGGAAACCATCATCAAGCAGGAGAAAGGTTGTCGTCTTGGAGTTAGATCAAGAGCGTGCATGCCATATCCATTCAAGAAGTTGAAGCAGTGTTGACCAAACTCATCTGGTTTGCAGTCAATGAAAGAACAATGCGAACTCGTTTCTAGAAAGGAATCTTCTAGAAGGATGGTGGACATTAATTGCTCATTTATTACCCCACTCCTCTTTGTGGCAGTTTTTAGGGTGAATCTTGTTTAGGGATGAGGTGGCACAATCTAGGCCATCCAGCCGATTGTAGTTTGAGCCATCCATTGGACTTGGCTAGCTGTAAAAGGGGCATCCCCCCTCATTTGTATCTCATTAGAGTAGAGATTAGAATAGAGAGACTGATAGTGTAGATTGATAGCGTAGATTGGTAACATAGTTTGAAGAAGGAAAGTTTTTCCTTTGAAAGCTTTGTAAGAAATTGTTGTGAACACTCTCATAATAAAAAGAGTTTTCATTGACGATGATCTCGTCTTTTGTTGTGAGCAGCTAGCAAAATTTCTTCGTCCTTCCAATTCAAGTAGAACCTTAAAGTAGAATAAAATTTCATTTCATGCAAGTAAATGCTAGTTGTGGAATGTGATGTTTAATTTGAGCAAGCTTCGCTTATCCATACCACTAGCAAGCTCACTGATGGTAGGTGTGCCTTGTGTGGTCAACTGGAATATCATGTACTTAACTTCGATCATGATTTGTATGTTTATATGTGTCGTTGTGATGGTATTGTCATGCTAAGTTGTGATCTGAACACCTTGAGCTACTCCTTTGAAGATTGCACTAGTTCTATGGAAGTTGTTCGAAGTGAGGCAAAGCGGAGCTTGGTTGAAGTTTGCAAGAGTTGATTGCCATGTCCCACGCCTTAGAGTAGAGTAGTACCTTCTTAGGCCCTGCAACCATTTACATTCAGTACTTTTTGGTTAGTTTAGGAAACAAGAGCTTTATAGACAAACCTTTCGAGCATTCAAATTCCTTTCTCCGCTGTTGAACAATTTTGTAAGTCCCCTTGAAATACCAGCAAATCACATCAAGCCAACTGAGACTATCCACTGCATGAAGGAACCTTGGAGTTGAATGCATGGTCTTTCTAGCAATCTTAGCATGCAAGAGATTTTGTTCAAGAAAGGATAGAGTGACCGTTGGGAAACTTTATTCTGTGTTGGTGCGGTCATAAAACGCCCGTCAACACTACCATTTGCCTTAGGATCATAGTAATGCTTTCCATGTATATAAATCCAAAGACAATTTAGTGGGAAATAGTAGACAATATCATAAATACTAAAGCTTCTATCTTATTTTTTTAACATATTTGAACCTTATAAAAGTACTTTCCAAACGTAAATATAGAAAATCAGACTAAACTGAAACAAACCTCTATTGGCTTGATATCAATCTAAAGAGATTTGTTTTCTTAGAATTCTTGTGATCCTGACTATTCAAAAGAATTTAAGCATTTCAATTGTCAACAATAATACCAAGGTGGTTGTTTAGATTATCAAGGTTAGGGTGGAACAAATTCGTTTTCAAATGCTAACAAAGTGTGATAATTTGGAGCTTCAATTTGACATTGGCCATCAGGTTTTAATGACAAACAGGTAGGGTAGTGACAATTGTATAATCAAGTGGGAAGCATAAGTATATTCATAATAGTATATAGACTTTGTGGAACCTGAAGCAAAATGGTTC